>CAWUHX010000265.1:408954-493584 GCA_963922205.1 Romanomermis culicivorax | reverse complement strand
CACACTCTATCAGATTAAGCAGTGGTATCAACGCAGAGTACTTTGCTCCCCCACCCTACCAAATAGAACGGACCGGGATTTAAATTACCCGGCTACCAAAAAGTTACTGTGTAGAAAATGGGAAAAAATTTAGCTTCGACCCGAATTTGCATATTTAGTTTTTTTTTTCATCCAACCTAATATCCTAATGAACTCGATGAATTTTTAGGCGTTGAAAAATTAGTATCTAAATCTGGAATATATATATATTTTCCATATTGTCTATATTCTTTTTAGCAAATTATGGAAATTTGGATATGGATAACAATATTGGCGTCAATTTTTAATGAAAAACGGGTAATTTGGATAATTTTTCTTAGGTCACGTGATTCGAATATTTACGGTGTAATATGTTTTTTTCCTTCCAGGTGCTGGTTCGATCCTTGGCTATAGATAACGAAGTTGTAGGTAAGCTGGTTACTGTAAGTCATATTAATAAGATGGAATAACTTTGCTTACTGTAAGTTGAAATCATACTGGATCAGGAAGCTACATTTCAACTTTGTCGAATTACATGGAATTTGGCTGAAATTCACAAAAGTTCCACTTACTGTAAACTTCATGATTATGCATGACGAAAAAATGCATGAATCAAGTTTTCATGAAACAAAAGCTTGTCATCGTAAAATTTCATGGAATATGGTTTTTCCACCACATCATGATTTGCTTATTTTATTGGTCAACAAAATTTCCCTAAATTTGCTGATTCTACAGTAATTTCACCAGCGCATGAGTCATCTTTTGCTCCATGTGATCAGTATGAATCAAGCATAAATTTTTCATGACCAGCAAATTTCACACAGTTTGGTGATGCTACAGTCTTTCGATCAATGCATGATTTGCTTTTGCTTACTGTAGAATTCGTAATAATACTTGATTGTCCAAAAAATGCATGAACCAAGTTTTCGTGAAAATACAAACTTTTCGTGACCAGATTCGCTAAATTTCATGGAGTTTGCATAGAACTACAGTCTTTTCGCCAAAGCATGAATGATTTTTTGCTTACTGTATGCCCCATGATAATACATGTGATCAGCATGAATCAAGCATAAATTTTTCATGACCAGAAAATTTCACACAGTTTGGTGATGCTACAGTCTTTCGATCAATACATGATTTGCTTTTGCTTACTGTAGAATTCGTGATAATACTTGATTGTCCAAAAAATGCATGAACCAAGTTTTTGTGAAAATACAAACTTTTCGTGACGAGAATCTTTAAATTTCATGGAGCTTGCATGATACTACAGTCTTTCCGCCAGAGCATGAATGATTTTTTGCTTACTGTATGCCCCATGATAATACATGTGATCAGAAAGTTGCATGAATGAAGCTTTCGTGAAAATCAAAATTTTTAATAACCAAAAAATTTCATGCAGTTTGCTGAATCTACAGTCTTTTTACCAATGCATGATTTGCTTTTGTTTACTGTAGAATTCATGATAGTACTTGATTGTCAAAAAATCCATGAATCAAGTTTTTGTGAAAGTGCATGCTCCAGAAATAGGTTTGTGAAATTTTTTGAAGTTTGCAGAATCTACAGTCTTTCCAACTGAACATGATTTGCTATTGCTTACTGTAGAATTCACGATAGTACTTGATTGCCAAAAAAATTCATGAATCGAGTTTTTGTGACAATTGCGAGTCCGGCAGAACCAATTTTTTTCAGATTCATGGAAATTTCTGAAACTACAGTATGATTTGCTTCTGCTTACTGTAAACTTTCTAATGATACTTGATTGTCAAAAAAATCAATGAATCAAGTTTTTGTAAAAATGCATGCTCCGGAACTAGATTTGTGAAATTTTATAAAGTTTACAGAATCTACAGTCTTTTCACCAGAGCATGATTTGCATTTGCTTACTTTAGAATTCATAATAGTACTTGATTGTCAAAAAATCCATGAATCAAGTTTTTGTGGAAATGCAAGCTTGGCAGAGCCAGATTTATTAAATTTCATGAAAATTGCTGAAACTACAGTATGATTTGCTTTTACTTACTGTAAACTTTATAATGATACTTGATTGTCAAAAAACTCAATGAATCAAGTTTTTGTGAAAATGCATGCTCTGGAACTAGATTTATGAAATTTATTAAGTTTGCAGAATCTACAGCCTTTTCCCTAGAGCATGATTGCATTTGCTTACTGTAGAATTTATGATAATACTTGATTGTCAAGGAATCCATGAATCAAGTTTTGGTGAAAATGAAAGCTTGGCAGAGCCAGATTTATTAAATTTCATGAAAATTGATGAAACTACAGTATGATTTGCTTTTACTTACTGTAGAGTTCATGATAATACTCAATTGTCAAAAAATTCATGAGCTAAAATGTTGTGAAAATGCAAGCTTGGCGAAAAAATTCTTAAATTTCATAGAATTTGCATGAAACTGCAGTATTCTCACGGAAGCATCAGTTGCTTTTGCTCACTGTAGAATTCGTGATAATACTTGATTGTCAAAAAGTTGCATGAACCAAGTTTTTGTGGAAATGCAAACTAGTCATGACCAAATTCGTTTAATTTCACGGAGTTTGCATGAAACTACAGTCTTTTGACCAAAGCATAAATTTTTTTGCTTACTGTAACTCCGCGACGAGACAACTTGATTGTCAGAAAAATCCATGAATCAAGCGTTTGACTGAATGGTAACTATTTTCGCTCACTGTAGTCTTACCAGATTTGTTAAAGTTCGTGGAATTTTCATGAAACTACAGTCCTTTCACCAAAGCATGACTTTCTTTTGGTTACTGTAGAATTCATGATAGTACTTGATTGCCAAAAAAATCCACGAACCAAAGTTTTGTGAAGATGCATGCTTTCCAAAACTAGATTTGTCAAGTTCCATGGAGTTTGTATGACATTACAGTTTTTTCACCATAGCATGGTTTTGCTTACTGTAGAATCCATGATAACACTTGATTGTCAAATTAATCCATGAACCAAATTTTTGTGAAAAAGCAAACTTGTCATGACCAGATTTGTTAAATTTCATGGAGTTTTCATGAAACTACAGTTTTCTCAATGCATGATTTGCTTTTGCTTACTGTAGAATTCATGATAATATTTGATTGTCAAAAAAATCCATGAACCAAATTTTTGTGAAAAGGCAAACTTGTCATGACCAGATTTGTTAAAGTTCGTGGAATTTTCATGAAACAACAGTCCTTTCACCAAAGCATGACTTTCTTTTGGTTACTGTAGAATTCCTGACAGTACTTGATTGCCAAAAAAAAATTCATGAACAAAAGTTTTGTGAAGATGCATGCTTTTCAAAACTAGATTTGTCAAGTTTCATGGAGTTTGTATGAAATTACAATTTTTCACCATAGCATGGTTTTGCTTACTGTAGAATCCATGATAACACTTGATTGTCAAATTAATCCATGAACCAAATTTTTGTGAAAAAGCAAACTTATCATGAGTAGATTTATTAAATTTCATGGAGTTTTCATGAAACTATAGCTTTCTTACTAAAGCATGATTTGCTATTGCTTACTGTAGAATTCATGATAATATTTGATTGTCAAAAAAATCCATGAACCAATTTTCTGTGAAAATGCATGCTTTGTTAAAATTTCTAAAAAATGCCATCTATTTTTTGCTGAAATTACAATATTTTGATTAAAATAAGATCTGCTTCTGCTTACTGTAAGTTTCATGATACTACATGCTGATCAGAAAGTTAAATGAGTCAAGTTCGAATGAAATATGAAAAACTGTCTTTAAAGCTTCATAAATCAAAGTTTGGTGAATATGCAAACCTGTTCATACGGTTTTGTAAAATTTACAGTATCCTAACAATGTTTAAAGTGAGCTTCGTGAAACGTCACGTGTTGGCCATGCATTGACCATGAAAAATTTCAAAATTTGACTACAGTAAGTTTCATTGTAAAACTTGATGATCAAATTACAATATAGAAAAGTTTTCAGGCATACTGTGGTCAAATTTGGTTGATTAAACTTTGCACTGAACGTGAAAATTTGTGACGTCATAAAAAAATAGTGACGTCAATATCGAGAAACTGTTTTTCTCACGAAAAATTTTCCCACGTTTTTTTTTCTCTTTGTCGTAAGGCGTGCCGCAAGTAGTATGCAGCGAAGACGCGGTCATGTTCACCGTGCGGGCACGCAACCCTTTCACCGGCAACATTTACATAAAAGGCAAATTCAACGATCCGACTTGCCGGCAAGAATTTTTCTCCAATACGTTGAACGCAGCGCAATTGACCGTACGCATACCGCAATGCGGCATGCGACGGATAAGACAGGTGAGGCAGGGATAAGACTTGTTGGACGTGCTTCAGCAGTCAGAGCAATAATACACTGCGAAGTTGAGACAGGTGTCGCATGTAAAGTTAAGACAGGTGACTTATGGGACTTTGAGACAGGTAAGACATGCTGCACTGCAAAGATAAGACATTGCAAGTATGAATAAGACAGGTGAGACATGTAAAGCTAAGACACGTGAGACATGGTAGTTTAAGAAATTTGAGACATGCTATTACAGTCATAGAAAATCTGCACTATAAAGGTAAGACAGGTGAGACATGTAATGTTAAGACATGTGCGACATGCTATAAGAGTCACGGAAAACATGATCTTTAAAGTAAAGACAGGTGAGACAAGTAGAATCGAGATACGTTGGACAAGGATAAGACAGGTGAGATATCAATAAGACAGGTGAGGCATGGATAAGACATGTTGAACGTGCTTCAGCAGTGAGAGAAATAATACACTGCGAAGTTGACACAGGTGTCGCATGTAAAGTTAAGACAGCTGAGACATGCTTGGACAGTCATAGAAAATCTGCACTCTAAAGTTAAGACGGCGAGGTATGGACAAGGCAGGTTAGGCGTACTCCAACAGAACCAGAGAGTATGCACCGTGAAGTTAAGATAGGTGAGACACGAGTAAGACAGGTGAGACATGTAAAGTTAATACAGGTGACACATGGGATCTTAAGACAGGTGAGACATGCTGCACTGCAAAGATAAGACATTGCAAGTATGAATAAGACACGTGAGACATGTAAAGCTAAGACACGTGAGACATGGTAGTTTAAGAAATTTGAGACATGTTATTACAGTCATAGAAAATCTGCACTATAAAGGTAAGACAGGTGAGACATGTAATGTTAAGACATGTGCGACATGCTATAAGAGTCACGGAAAATATGATCTTTAAAGTAAAGACAGGTGAGACAAGTAGAATCGAGATACGTTGGACAAGGATAAGACAGGTGAGATATCGATAAGACAGATGAGGCATGTAAATTTATGACAACTGAGACATGTAAAAACAGGTAAGACATGAATAAGACAGATGAGACATAGATAAGATAGGTAGGACATGTAAAGTTAAAGTAGTTGAAACATTGATATGACAGGTGACAGATGGATAAGACAGGTGAGACATGTAATGTTAAGACATGTGCCACGTGCTATAAGAGTCACGGAAAACATGATCTTTAAAGTAAAGACAGGTGAGACAAGTAGAATCGAGATACATTGGACAAGGATAAGACAGGTGAGATATCGATAAGACAGGTGAGGCATGTAAATTTATGACAAGTGAGACATTGACATGACAGGTGACAGATGGATAAGACAGGTGAGACACGCGGCGACAGTCACTGAGAACATGCACTGTAGAGTTAACACAGGAGGAACATCTAAATTTTAGACAGCTGAGACATAGATAAGACATGTAAGACATGCTTCGACAGTCCCATAAAATTATCATTGTAAACTTTACATAGCCGAGATATGTGTAAAATTTGATTTTTTCTACAATTCTTGTTTTGTTTTCTTGCTTATTAAACTTTTTTATTTCATATTTTTTCCAGCTTTTTTTCTTACTCTCATATTTATTTTCTTATTTTTTAATGACTATTTTGCTTTTCTCATTGTGTTTGATTTTCATATTATTTTTCTTTAGTTTCCTGCTTTTTTTGTTATTCGAATTTTTTCATATTGTGTTTGATTTTCTCCTTATTTTTCTTTAGTTTCCTGCTTTTTTTGTTATTCGAATTTTTTCATTTTTTTGTTTTCTTTCTTCTACTGTATTTTCTCCTTTTTTCTGTTTTTTTCTAGTTTTCGTATGTATTGTTTCCCAGTCGTTCTTTTTTTTCTTCTTTTTTTGTTATTGTTTTCAGTTTCTGGTTTGTTGTATTTTTCCTGTAGCTTTTTTTTGCTTTCCCTGTTTTTTCTGTTACTATTTCTTTTTACCATTTTCTTATTTTCGGTAATTCTTTTTTGCTTTATGCTATTCAATGTATAGAATGAACATCAATTTGTTCTTTTCAAGCATGATTATTTGCATAAGAATTGTTCAAAAAAAATTCCTCGAAATTCTAATATTCAAATTTGGAATTTCGAATCTGAAAATAATTGCCTTAAATCTGCATCCACGCTGGTAATGTTTCAAATTTCGCATATATAATTATAGCTGCAACCTCAAGGCATGAATTACGTGCTAATATTCGTCGTTAATTTCCATTCTCAATTCGTCACCAAAGTCGATCGAGCCTACAACGTTCGTTGTTTCTATTCCCAGCAAGAAAAAACCGTCACTTCGCAATTGGAAGTCAGGTACTTTGAATAATTTCTATGCAAATTTTTGGCATATCAATTATGCATAAGTATTTAGGTTTGGAGAATAAATAGATCGATCATAAACAAATAAATAAAGTTTAAATCAATGAAATATAAATAAATTGAATATAAATAAATAAAACACAAAGAAATAAAATACAAATAAGCAAAATATAAATAAATAAATTATAAATAGATACAACACAAATAAATAAAACATAAATTTAATGATGACCAAAATATAGCTAAATAATTATAAATACATGGAACATAAATAAATAACATATGAAAAAATATGAATAAATAAAATATAGATAAACAGAACACAAATAAATACATTATAAGTAAATAAAGTATATCTAAATAGAACTAAAATAAATGAAATATAAATTGATTAAATATGATTAAATAAAATATAGATGAATAAATAAAAATACATGCAACATCAATGAATAACATATAAATAAATAACATATAAACTAATAACATATAAATAAATAACATATAAATAACATATAAATTAATAACATATAAATAAAAATCATATAAATAAATGACATATAAATAACATATAAACAATATATAAATAACATATGAATAACATATAAATAACATATAAATAACATATAAATAACATATAAATAACATATAAATAACATATAAATAACATATAAATAAAATATAGATAAACAGAACACAAATAAATACATTATAAGTAAATAAAGTATATCTAAATAGAACTAAAATAAATGAAATATAAATTGATTAAATATGATTAAATAAAATATAGATGAATAAATAAAAATACATGCAACATCAATGAATAACATATAAATAAATAACATATAAACTAATAACATATAAACTAATAACATATAAATAAATAACATATAAATAACATATAAATTAATAACATATAAATAAAAATCATATAAATAAATGACATATAAATAACATATAAACAATATATAAATAACATATAAATAACATATAAATAACATATAAATAACATATAAATAACATATAAATAAAATATAGATAAACAGAACACAAATAAATACATTATAAGTAAATAAAGTATAAATAAATAGAACTAAAATAAATGAAATATAAATTGATTAAATATGATTAAATAAAATATAGATGAATAAATAAAAATACATACAACATGAATGAATAACATATAAATAAATAACATATAAATAAATAACATATAAACTAATAACATATAAATAAATAACATATAAATATATAACATATAAATAACATATAAATAACATATAAATAACATATAAATAACATATAAATAACACATAAATAACATATAAATAACATATAAATAAATAACATATAAATAAATAGCATATAAATAAATAGGATATAAATAAATAACATGCATAAATAACATATGAATGAATAACCTGTAAATAAATAACACATAAGTAAATAACATATAAATAAATAACATATAGATAAATAACATGTTAATAAAAAAGATATAAAAAATTACATATAAAGAAATAAAGTAACATATAAATAGATAACATATGAATAAATAACACAAATAAATTGCATATAGATAAGTAACATATAAATAAATAACAGCTCATAAAAAGAAAAAATAAAATAAAACTTAACAATTCACAAATATATACAATATAAATGAATGAAATCTCATTAAATAGTATATGAATAAATTAAATATAAATGAATAATTAAATTACGGATAAATAAATACAATAAAGATAAATAAATATAATAAAGATTAATAAATATGATAAAAATAAATATGATAAAAATAAATATGATAAAAATAAATATGATAAAAATAAATATGATAAAAATAAATATGATAAAAATAAATATGAAAAAAATAAATATGATAAAAATAAATATGATAAAAATAAATATGATAAAAATAAATATGATCTAGATAAAGAAATAGAATAAAGATAAATAAAATAAAGATAAATAAAATAAAGATGAATAAAATTAAGATATATAAAATAAAGATAAATAAAATAAATGAATAGAGTATAAATAAAGGAAATACATATAAATACAATATAAATAAATACAATATAAATGAATACAATATAAATGAATACAATATAAATAAATATAATGTAAATAAGTATAACACAAATAAATGAAACCTAAATAAATGAAACCTAAATGAATATAATATAAATAAATAAATAAAAGATACATGAATAAAGTATAAATGACTAAATAAGATTTGAATAAGTAGATAAGATAAAGAAAACTAGAATATAAATAAACAAAATTCAAAAAAATACAGAATTAATAAAATATAAAAAATTGAAATTTGAATAAATAAAATATGAAAAAATAAAATTTGAATAAATATAATATAAAAAAATATAAATGTGTAAAATATAAATTCACTTAAAAATATATCAATGAATGAAATATGAATGAATAAAACGTACATAAATAGAATATAAAATAATAAAATACAAATTAATTGAATATAAATTTTTGAAAATATGAATAAATAAAAGAATAAATACAAAATAAATAGTTATAAAATTCATGAAGTATAAAAACGAATAAAAAAAATATTGCACAAAAACGAAAAAAAATCGAATTTCGGCGGGAATATTCTTTATGCAAATTTTTTGCATAATAATTATGCAAATTTTTTCCGTTTTTTTCAAGCATGATCGCCACCCAAAATTTGGAAGCCGGTACTATGATCATGCCCAATTGCGAATATTCCATAAGATCGGATACGTTGAACGGTCCCCGTATACGGTATATAAATATAGGCGACCGATTAGTCCATAGGTGGGAATGCGATAATCGTAAGTTGTTGAAAAATTTTGGCGGCAAAAGTTACAGTAAGAATGTACAGTATATTTAACTTTTTTTTCGTACCTGCAGCGAATTACGGTATGTTGGTGAAAAATTGTTTCGTTAACGACGGCCTAGGATTTTCCGTCAGAGTTCTCGATGGAAGAGGGTGAGAAATTTAAGGATAAAAAAAGACGTCAGCAAGAATTAAGAATATTGACTATATGACGCCACTAAGAATCATATTATGACGTCAGCAAGAACCATTAATATCAACACATGACGTCACTGAAAATTATAATATGACGTCAGATAGAATGACATCATTTGACGTAAAATTACAGTTTGAGTCACATGAGTATTATAATATGAGGCTTGAATCATGGTCTGACATCAGCAAGAATTTAAAAGATACAAAATATGCAGTCATTAAGAATCTGGGTTTGGCGTCAGCAATAATGACATCATCCGACGTAAAATTAGAGGTTGAGTCACATGAGCATAATTTGACGTTTGAACCATAGTCTGACGTCAGCAAGAACCAATAAGATCAACGGTATGACGTCACTAAGGATCACGATATGACGTGCACAAGAATGACATCATTAGACGTAAAATTAGAGCTTCAGATCACATGAGCATTGTGATCTGACGTTTGAATCATGGTCTGACGTCAGCAAGAATGACATCATTAAAGTTTCCGACACATAAGCATCATAATCTGACCTTTGAATCATGGTCTGACGTCAGCTGGAATCAATAAGACTAAAATCAATAATATGACGTCACTAAGGATAACAATGTGAAGTCAGCAAGAATGACGTCATTCGACGTAAAATTAGTTATGTGCATCATAATCTGAAGTTTGAGTCATGCTTTGACGTCAGCAAAAAGCACAGAGACGGGCATGCGCTCGTAACATGACGTCAGCAAAAACTAAAATATGCTGAGGTATCAAGTCATTAAGGATCTCATTTAACGTCAGCAAAAACGTCAAAAAAATTAAAATTTACGTTATATGTAGAGCAATATTGCAATCTGAGGTTTGCGAGAAATATCACGAAAAAAATTTAAAAAAAAAATTTCATCTAGAATCAAGACCTGACGTCATCAAGAATTTAAAACATACGAAATATGACGTCACTAAGAATCACAATATGACGTCAGCTAGAATTACACCATTCGATGTGAAGTTGGAGTTTGAGTCTCATGAGCATCATAGTCTGACTTTTGAATCATAGTCTGATGTCAGCGAGAAATGAAAAGGCACATCCACGTTCAACACGACGTCAGCAAGAATCGAATATTTTACGATATGACGTCATTAAGAATCTTATTTGACGTCAGCAAAAACAAAACAAAAAAGTATACTTTAAGTCAAATGTAAAGCTGTATCATAATCCGGAGGCTGGGAAATCAGGGCCTGGAGTCGGCAAGAATTCAGAAGATACGAAATATGACGTCACTAGAAATCACGATATGACGTCAGCAACATCATTCTACGTAATATTAGAGTTCGAGTCACATGTGTAAAACGAGCATCATAATCTGACGTTTAAACCGTTGTCTGACGTCAGCATGAACCAAAAAAAATACACGCTCAAAACATGACGTCAGCAAGCATCAAAGACGCAACTGTATGGCATCATTAAAAATCATAGAATAAAGCAGTAAAAATGTCGCGATCCGGAATATTGATGACGTCATTCGTAACGAACCTACAGTATACTCTCACAATTATTGATCCTGAATATCATTTCCTACGGGTTTTTTTTTCTCGTTCAGATGCCCAGTCTATACGCCGGTCATCCAGGGCACGTTACAGTACGACAACGGGCTAAATTTGGCCTACGTGGAAGTGTGGGCCTACAAATTCCCCGACCGACCGAACCTATTCTACCAATGCCAAATACAAGTGTGCAATAAAAAAGAGAACGAATGTTCGGGCGTTACGGTATGTTGTTATTTTTTTTGTAGAAAAATTTCATGTACTGTATGTAAAATAGTACATTTTTTTATTTTTTCTAATTTTTTTCTATTTTTTTTTCTATTTATTTTTTTTTCTACAGTAAATTTTTTTATTTTTCGATTTTTTTTTATTTCTATTTTTTTTATTTTTTTTTTATTTTTCTTTTTTCTACAGTAAATTTTCTACAGTTAAAGCGGATTTTCTACAGTAAACCAGTATTTTTTGAATTAAATTTTTGTTACAAGGAACGCTCCTACAGTATTTGTTACAATAGACCTGATGACCAATAAATTTTTCAGTGTATGCGCAAGTACTGTATGTTCTTTATTTACAAAATTTTTTAACTATATATACATTTTTTCATTTTCTTTTTCTTTTTTCTGTTTTTCTTTTTTCTGTTTTTCTTTTTTCTGTTCAACATTTTTATTTTCTTATTTTTCTTTTTTTGTTATTTCTTTTTGTTTTTCCTCTTTTTTTCGTTTTCCTGCTTTTCCCTGTTATTCTTTTTTATTTCCTTATTTTTCTCTGTTGTATTATTCTTTTTTGTTTGGTTTTTTTCCTGTATAATTTTCTGTTTTTTTCTCTTCAGTTATTCTTCTTTTTCAGTTATTTTTCCTGTTACTTTTTGTTTTTCTCATTTCTTTTTCTTCTTTTGTTTCCAGCTTTTCTTCTCCGAGTTATTATTTTTTATTTTCTTCCTGTTCTTTTTTTCTATATTTTTTTTGTTTCTTTCGTTTTCTTACTTTTCTTCCTGCCTGTTGCTTTTGTTGTTTCGTCTTCCATCTATACTTTTCTTTTTTCTTTTCTCTGTTATTCCCTTTTTATCTTCACTTTTCTTTTTTTCTGTTATTCTTTTTTGTTCTCCTCCTTTCCTTTTATTCTATTATTCTTGTTTCCCATTTTGTTTTTGTTTTTTGTTTTCCTATGCTTTTCTGTTATTTTTCTTTTATTTTCCTCCTTATCTGTATCTTATTATTATATTTCGTTTCTCTTTCCACCTTTTTGAGTTATTCAGTTTTGTTTTCTTGATTTTCTTCTTTTTTTATGCTTTTTATTGTCTTATTTTTTCTGTTATTTTTCGTTTTTTTCACTTCTTTTTTTCGTTATCCCTCTTTGTTTTTATTCTTTTACTTTTTTTACCTCATTTTTTCTTTTTTCCCTGCATTTTGTTTTTATTTTTTGTTTTTCTACTTTTTCTTTTGCCTGCTGTTTTGATTACTTATTTTTTCCCTTTTTTTGTGTTATTCTTTTTAGTTTTTGTACATTGTATTTTTTCTTTTCATTTTTTCTGTTTCATCTCTTTTTGTTCTTATTTTTTGTTACTATGTTTGTTATTATTGTGGTTATTATTGTTATATATTTTAATTTTTTTATTCTCTCATTTTTCAGCCGCCAAATTGCCCGCTCCAACCGCGAACGTCTTTTATTCCACCAGTCGGCGGCAACGTCGGCCCTGGACCGTTGGGCGGCGGTGTGCCGCCGCTAGGCGCCGGCGTCACCGTCGTTCGAGGCACATTCCCCGAAGTGAACGGTCGTTTGATAGGGCCGCCGTTGGTGCCGCCGCCCGACGGCGTTTTGGGCGTCGGGGGCGTGGGCGGCTTGGGGCCGAATTTGGGCGTCAGACCCATTTTGCCCGGCGAATTGTTGCCGCCGGTGCCCAATCCTTACTTTTCGGACAGCGGAAATGCAGCGGCAGTAAACGGTCGTTCGGCGGTCTTGAGCGCGCCGCAACAAAGCGTCGAGCAAACAACGGGAGTAAGAAAAAACAAAAAGATTAACAAAAACAACAACAGTAACAAAAACAGCAACAATAACAAAAAACAACAATAACAAAAACAACAACAATAACAAAAAACAACAATAAGAAAACAACAACAATAACAAACAAGAAACAATAACAAAAACAATAACAATAGCAAAAACAATAACAAAAGCAAAAACAACAATCATAACAAAAACAACAACAAAAACAAGAGCAACATCAGAAAAAAATATCAACATTAACGAGATGACAAGAAGAAAACAATAACACAAACAATAATAAAAACGACAACAGCAACAGTAGAAACATAAAAAACAACAAAAACCACAAGAGCAGCAACAAGGACAATAACAAAAACAACAATAAAAAACTACACCAAAAAAACAAAAAAACAACAAAGAAAACAACAACAAATACAACAATAAAAAACTAAACAAAAAATCAGAAAAACAGCAGACAAAAAAAACAAAACCAAAAATGAAAAAGCAACAATAAGACAACAGAAAACAATAAAAAAGCAACCACAAAAACAACAACAAGAAATAAAAAAACACAGCATCAAGAGCAGTAAAAAAACAAAAGCGAAATTAACAGCAACAAAAAACAAAAGCGAAATTAACAGCAACAAAAAAACGAAAAACTACTACAAAAACAGCATCAAAAACAAAAACAAAAAGCAGTAGGAACAACGACAAAAACAACAATGAGAAAGCAACAACAAGAACAAAGAAACAACGAAGGCAATGACAGAAAGACAACGAAAACACAGAAATAGAAACATAATGCATTAAAAAAAGGAAGAAAACAAAGAAAAATCACAAATGAAAAAAAAAACAAAGAAAAAGGGAGGATAGGTTGAAGAAAGAAATAAATAGAAAGAAAACTATATTAAAGATAAAGAAAACAATAAATAAAAAGACAAAAGTGAAAAGTAGAAGAAAAATAAAAAAGACAAATAAAACCACGAAAAAAGGAGGAAAACAATGAAAAATATAAAGAAAACAATGGAAAATACAAAGAAAACAATGAATAAAAAGAAAAAATGAGAAGTGAAGGAAAATGGAAACAATGAAAAATAGAAGAAAACAATTAAAAAGAGAAAGAAAAGTTGAAAAAGAGAAAGAAAAAATGAGGAAAGAAGTGACAGATTGAAGAAAACAAGGAAAAAACAAAAGAAACAAGGAAAAAGAAATATAAAACATTGGAAAAGAAAAACGAAAAAAGGTAATAAAGATTGAAAAAGAGACAGAAAATAATGGGAAAATAGAGGTAGGTTAAAATAATAAAACGAATAAAAAGACAAGAGGAACAACGGAAAAAGGAGAAAACAGCAACAAATAGAGAAAACAACGAAAAACAGAAATAATAGAATAAAAATGAGCGAAAAAATGCAATGAGGAAAGAGAACAATAAAAAACCGGGAAAGAACAGCTCAAAAGGGAGAGGAAAATGAACTGTAAAAAATCAATTATAGGGAAAAATAACAAAGAAAAACCAGAATAAAAACAAACAAAAAAAATAAACAAAAAACAAACGAGAAACAAACAAAAAACAAACAAAAATCAAGCAAAAAAAACAAACGAAAAGCAAACAAAAAACAAACAAAAACAGACAAAAAACAAACAAAAAAAATAAAAAAAAACCAAAAAACAAACATAAAATAGACAAAAAAAATAAAAACCAACCATAAAAACAAAAAACAAACTAAAAACATACAAAAAGCAAGCAAAAAGCAAGAAAAAAGCAAGCAAAGACGCAAACAAAAACAAGTAAAAAAATACTAGAAATAATTTTTTTGGAATTTTTTTTTTCTAAAATTTTTCTTAATTTTTTTTTAAATTTTTTCCTCCTATCCATACATCGCTTGCTTGCAGATTACCGGCCCAACAAACGCCAACGACCCGGCGCCCATTCGACCCAAGACCGGCCGGCACCGCTCCCGCAACGCCCACCAGCCGCCCTTCCGCACCATTCCATTCCCTGGTGCTGACGGCGCTGCGTCCCAGTCCGGCGCACCCTTTGCGGTGTCACCCGTCGACAAACTTACGGAGAAGCGGAAATTTTTGGCCAAACGCCAAGCTAAGGCGGACCAGGGGGCGTGGTACCACGACGAAGGCGCGCCGGTCGACACAGAGCGGCGCCGTACAATGACCACGATGCCCGCCAAAACCTTCGGAGACAGGGTTGTGCACAATGCCAGGGTGGACGCGGAGACCATGGACGTAGTTTCGGATACGATTTTTGTCACAGATGTCACCGAAGCAAAGGAAGGTTAGGGCGAGGTCTAGGAATTTGTTTGAGGGGTCTGACCCTAGCCACATGATTTCTTTTTTCTCCTAAAGAATCTTGAATGGGATATCAATCGATAGATCTCATCTTGTTGACATTATTTGCATAAAAAAATAATGCTCGGTGAGGGGCTCGAACCTTTGACAGTAGTGAGCCAGACCTATCCCAGCTCAAAATGCTTAGGGATAGGCAATGGTTAAGCATAGGCAGAAAAATTTGTTCTCGACTACATTGATGACCCCGCGGGCGTTCTGGTGCATGGCATGGCTACGCATCTGCTTGTGCTTGGCCCAGGGCTGCAGGTTCATTACTGCAACATCAGGTCCTCTGCTGCCACTACTGCTGCAGGTCCTCTACCGCAGTGCACCAGAATATCGTTGAGGTCACGTGACCACGCAGTTGGGAACAAATTTTTCCATCTATCCTTAACAATTGCCTATACTTAACTGTTGCAGACCAGGGAGCGAGTCAGAGTGGCTTATGTGTCGAGAAAATAACGCTCGGTGAGGGATTTGATATCTCCACTTCTGTATGCAAGGCACATGCACTTATTGTATGCCTTAATCCATGTCGCCAGTACATCAGAAAAATAATGCTCGGTCAGGGCATCGAATCTTCGACCTTCTGCAGACAAAGCATATGCATTCGTTCTATGCCCAAATCAATGTGGTTGGTGTATCAAAAAAAAAACGCTTGGACAGGGGCTCGAACCCTGAATTTTTCATGTACATGGCAGGTTGGCTGTCAACTGCATAGTAGTGCGTGGAAGGGCACATGATGAACAGCTGAAGGCATCACATCGATAACCTCTCACACTCTCACAAGGCAGAGGGCCCTGGGTGGCCAACAATGTCATATGATTAAATCCAGGTGATCACGACATCAAAAAAATAATAGTCAGTGAGGACCTCGAACTCCCAAACCTTCGAGCACAAATTAACTGCACTAAGTGAGCATTGTGGATGGTTCACATCGTAGAAGTGTTCGTCAACACCCATCATCCTTCATGAACGAATAGGCCCCTGGATGGTCACCATTGTCATATGCTCAAATCCACACAGTTGATGCCTCAGGAATAAAATGCTTGGTGTGGGGCTCGAACCTTGGAAATTTTGCACACAAGGCAGAAGCACCACTAACTGGCACTAACCTAGCCACATAGGTGGTTCGAAAATTCTGGCTGAAATAGTGGTGGTGTGTGTGGAGCAGGTAGCATGATGAACAGTTGGGGGCATGACTTCAGCATCCGTCACCCTTCGTGGACGTAGGGGCCCTGGTCTGATCACCAATGTTGTATGATAAAATCAATGTAGCTGGCACATCAGAAAATTTACACCCAGTGAGGGGCTCAAACCCTCGACCTTCTGCATATAAGGTGACGCGCTACCAACTGTGCTAACTGAGCCGCATGGATAGTTCAGAAATTATGGTTGCTGTGGTGGTGGTGAGTGTGGGGTATGCCACGGCTCCTGGTATGGTCACCAATATTGCATGTCCAAATCCATGTGACCAGTGCATCAGGAAAATACCGCTCAGTCAGGGGCTCAAACCCTTGACCTTCTGCATACAAGGCAGATGTGCTACCCAAGTGCACTAACTGAGGCACGTGAATAGTTCAGAAATTGTGTTTGTAGGGGTTGTGGTGAGTGTGGGGCAGGCCACGTAATGAACAGCTGGACAAACCATTACAACACCCCTATCCCTTTCAGGAGGAAGGGCCCCTGGTATGTTCACCAACTTTGTATGCTCAAATCCACGTGGCCAGTGGTTTAGAAAAATAACACTCAGTGAGGGGCTTGAATCGTCCACTTTCCGCATACAACACAGATGCACTACCTAACTGCACTAAGTGAGCCATGTGGATGGCTCGGAAATTGTGATTGTAGTAGTGGTGGTGCGTGTGGGGCATGCCACAGAATGGACGGCCGGACACACTGCTATAACACCCCTACCTTTGGAGGAGGAAGGACTCCTAGTATCGTCACCAATGTTACGTGCCCAAATCCATGTGGCCAGTGTGTCAGAAAGACAACGCTCGGTGAGGGGCTCGAAGCCCTGACCTTCTGCATATAAGGCAGACACACTACCTAACTGCGCTAACCGAGCCAGGTGGATACTTGGGAAACTGTGGTTTTAGTGATGGTGGTGAGTGCCAGGCATGTGGCATAATGAACAGCTGGACGCACCACTACAACACCCCTCCCTCATTTAGGAGGAAGGGCCTGTGGTATGCTCACCAATGTCATATGCCCAAATCCATGTGGCTGGCATGTCAGAAAAACAATGCTCAGTGAGGGGCTTGAAGACCTGACCTTCTGTATATACGGCAGACACACTACCCAACTGCACTAAGCGAGCCACATGGATAGTTGGGAAATTGTGGTTGTAGCGGTGGTCGTGAGTGTGGGGCATGCTGTTGTCACGTGTCGCACAGCCGTACATCACCCCTTCGTAACTATCGCAACACTGGCTCGGTAGTTCAATCGGAAGAATGCTGCACTATAGTCACAGAGACCCGGGTTCGAATCCCGGTCGAGCATTATTTTTCGAAAAAGGTTTGGCGATGGTTAGGATGGCAACGCGTTTACCCTCTACGTGTCACTGTGTAATGAATACCCCTTCCAGGAAGAAGGGCCCCTGGTACACTCACCAATGTTGTATGACCAAATCTGTGTGGCCAGTGCGTCAGAAAAATTACCCTCAGTGAGGGGCTCAAACCCTCGACCTTCTGCATACAAGGCAGACGTGCTACCCAACTGCGCTAGCTGACCCACATGGATGGTTCAGAAATTGTTGGTGCAGTTGTCATGGTGAGTGCGGGACATGCCACATAATGATGCACCCCTACAACAATAGCACCCAAAGAGCACCTCAGGTGGGCATTTATACGATCATATAGTCCTGTAAACCCTGCCTTCCTGGCTATAGAAAAAGTTGATAGGTGTACCTTTTAAAAAATGAATTTTGACAAACTTTTCCTTTTTCTTTAAAAAACAGATGGATCCAAATTTTCTCGCCAAAAAAGTGAACCCGACGCAAACGCCGCCAGTGACATGGACGACCACCACGGACGAGTTTGCCTCAACGCTGCCGCCTTTTCCATCATTCTACTTACGTTTGGTTTGGCCATTTCGGTTGTAGCATTTTTGATCATTCTCCTTTTACACAAAACTGATCAATTGAAAATTTTCGATCGATGCTTGAAAAAAACGTCCGAGGTTTGTAACAAACGGAAATTATCAGCCTTTTTAAATCATTGCCGTTGGAAAAAAGCGTCGATGGATGACAATATAAATGCGAATTTTGATAACGATAGGCGCGGAATTAATAGCAGTCAAAAATTTTACTATTAAAATGAAGATTATTTTTGTTCTTATATGCTTATCATACCGGTTGATTGTATTGTAGCCTATTTTTGTATTTTTTTTTCCAATGAAAATTGACCCTATTTCGTTTTATTCTTAAAGAAAAAGAAAAGAGGCCTTATATGGGTATTGTGTGCCGAAATCCATGTGGCTGATATGTCAGAAAAATAATGCTTGGTGAGGGGTTCGAACCTTCGACTTCTGTATCCAAGGCACATGCACTTTTTGTATGCCCAAATCCATGTAGCTTGTGTGTCAGTAGAATAATGCTCGGTGCACTTGTTCTATGCCCAAATTCATGTGGCTCGTGTGTCAAAAAACAATGCTCAGTGAAAGGCTCGAACCTTTGACCTTCTCTACACAAAGCATATGCACTTGTTTTTTGCCTGAATCCGTGTTGCTGGTGTGTCAGCAAAATAACGCTTGGTGAGGAGCTCGAACCATCAACACTTTTGCATGCAAGGGATATGAATTTTTTGTATGCTCAAATCCATGTGGCTGATATGTCAGAAAAATAATGCTTGGTGAGGGGTTCGAACCTTCGACTTCTGTATCCAAGGCAGATACACTTTTTGTATGCCCAAATCCATGTAGCTTGTGTGTCAGTAGAATAATGCTCGGTGCACTTGTTCTATGCCCAAATTCATGTGGCTCGTTTGTCAAAAAAAATGCTCAGTGAGAGGCTCGAACCTTTGACCTTCTCTACACAAAGCATATGCACTTGTTTTTTGCCTGAATCCGTGTAGCTGGTGTGTCAGCAAAATAACGCTTGGTGGGGAGCTCGAACCATCAACACTTTTGCATGCAAGGGGTATGAATTTTTTGTATGCTCAAATCTATGTGACTGGTGTGTCAGAAAAATAATGCTTGGTTAGGGGCTCGAACCCTCGACCTTTTGCATGCATACAGGGCATGTGTGCTATCAACTGTGCTAACTGAGTTAGGTGGATAGTTTGGAAATTTTAATTGTGGTAATGCTGAGCACAGGGCAGGCTGCGGGATGAACAGCTGTACACTGCACTACAATATGGAATTTACATGATAACTATCCTCTGTTGAACAAGGAGTAGGGTAACTTGTCTAGATCTGGGTCCCACAATAGAGGGTCAGTTTATATTTCTGGCAAATGACCTATTGAAATGCGAACCAAAGGTATTGCACTGACCCAATCACCATGGAGTGCAATCTGGTATGGGTAGACACTCGATGTAGTAGGATGTCACATGACAGTAGTTAAGCTGGTGATTCTTGGACATTTTTTAAAATCAGTTTTTGAAAAATGTTCAGGATATGCCAGTAAGAAGATCAGTTTAGAGTTCCAAGAGAGAAAAATCTTCGAGCTGGGGCTGTTGTAGTATGTTTCTGCTGATTTAGGCCCTCTTCGTCGTTTTTGGCAACAATGTATGTCGCCCGCAGGTTTAGACTCAACTAGCAATAGCGGACTATTACAAGGTAATTACTGTAGCCAGATCCAGCAGGAAGCTCGGGGAGTTTTTGTATAAAGTGTAATTAGAAAACCCCTCTCTTCCCTAAAATCTTATGAGTACTAGCTCAAATTGAGAAAGTAAGGTTTAATGATTTAATTTATTTGTTCTTATTGTCAAGTTTGGGTTTTCTCCACCTCTTCTCTGAGGTCAGCGTCCACATTGTGTATGATTTTGGTTGGAAGAAAATGCATTAAAGACGAAACCTTTTTTATATCTCCTTGCTGACCTTTGAGGGATCTATCAACCACTCACTATAACAAGGCCACACTTCATCTCAAATTGTACTCTTAGCACAGCATATCATGAATTGACCAATCAGTGATTAGACGCTTGTGCTGGGGCGGAGTCAACTCTAAGCACAAGTTTAAATTGCTTGACCTTCCATCTTCTATCTCAGAGTTAGTGTGCCAAAAAGTACAGTTTGGTCTTTTTTAGCTCGAACACTGACTTTAGCACCTGCTTTCACATCAAGTATCTCTGGATTGGCCGTCTTAGTCAAGCAGTTACCACCTCCAACTACTTGTCTTGAGAAGCACGTTGGATCTTGGGTGTAACCCGGATTTTTCTGATAGCTGGCCTGCGCAGACGCAGCCTATCAAACTTTCAGGAGGCAAGCTTGGAACGCCTCTTGAAGAAGTCCATACAATAACATTCGGGGAATGATGAGGTGGGTCTATATGATCTATGGTCTCATTGTTTCTATGGTATCATTCTCAGCTTTAATGGTATATTTAATGTTTGTTCATTTTATAATAAATTAGCATATTACGCATTTTGTTCATTAAATCTTATGCTTGATCAAAATGCTTGATCACTGCTGAGATCAAATTAACCTAAGCTTAATTCCAGCAGGACATGTTGTAGTGGCGGCCTCTGGGCTGTTCATTATCCGGCATGCTCTACACTCACCGCCACCACTACAATCACAATTTCTGAACCATCCATGTGACTCAGCTAGCCCTGTATGCAACATATCAAGGGTTTGAGCCCCTCACCGAGCATTATTTTTCTGATGAATTTGGGCACCACCATTAGTGACCGAACCAGGGGCCTTCCTCCTCGAAGAGGGAGGGGTGTTGTAGTGGTGCATCCAGCTGTTCATTACGCTGGATGCCCTACATGCACCACCATCATTACAACCAAAATTTCTGAACCATGAATGCAGCTCGTTTAGCGCAGTTGGTAGTGCGTCTGCCTTGTATGCAGAAGGTCGAGGGTTTGAGCCCCTCAGTGAACATTATTTTTCTGATGCGCCAGCCACATAGATTTGGGTATACAACATTGGTGACTGTACCAGCCGCCTTCCTCATCGAAAGGGGGTGTTGTAGTGGTGCATCCAGCTCTTCATTATGCAGGATGCCCTACATGCACCACCATCATTACAACCACATTTTCTGAACCATCAATGCAGCTCGTTTAGCACAGTTGGTAGTGCGTCTGCCTTGTTTACAGAAGGTCGAGGGTTCGAGCCCCTCAGTGAGCGTTATTTTTCTGATGCGCCAGCCACATAGATTTGGGTATACAACATTGGTGACTATACCAGGGGCGTTCCTCATCGAAAGGGGGTGTTGTAGTGGTGCATCCAGCTGTTCATTACGCAGGATGCCCTGCACTCACCACCCGTGACCCGACAATTGAGCGTTGGACAATTGAGCGCCGACAACTGAGCGCCGACAACTGAGCACCAACTATTTAATGTCAGATAAATAACCTAATCAGTTTGAAGTAACTATTTTGCATTCAGGCTTAGGCTTAGTCTTAGGCTTAGGCTTAGGCTTAGGCTTAAGGCTTAGGCTTAGGCTTAAGCTTAGGCTTAGGCTTAGGCTTAGGCTTAAGCTTAGGCTTAGGCTTAGGCTTAGGCTTAGGCTTAGGCTTAGGCTTAGGCTTAGGCTTAGGCTTAGGCTTAAGCTTAGGCTTAGGCTTAGGCTTAGGCTTAGGCTTAGGCTTAGGCTTAGGCTTAGGCTTAGGCTTAGGCTTAGGCTTAGGCTTAGGCTTAGGCTTAGGCTTAGGCTTAGGCTTAGGCTTAGGCTTAGGCTTAGGCTTAGGCTTAGGCTTAGGCTTAGGCTTAGGCTTAGGCTTCGTCATACGAATTTAAAAATGACCATATTCGTTTGATTCATAATATCAGACGTATGGACATATATACATTACGGTAGATAATCATTACGGTAGATAATCACTGAAATGCCAGTATTCCGTAGCGATCAGTAAATGAAAAAAACGCTCAATTATAATGCATTAAATAGTCAGCACTCAGATGTCGGCACTCAAATGTCTGGCGCTCAGTTGTCGGCGCTCAAATGTCTGGTGCTCAGCTGTCACGGTGCTCAATTGTCACAGCGCTCAGTTGTCTGGCGCTCAGTTGTCGGCGCTCAATTGTCGGCGCTCAATTGTCGGTGCACCCTCACCACCATCATTACAACCACAGTTTCTGAACCATGAATGCAGCTCATTTAGCACAGTTGATAGTGCATCTGCCTTGTTTACAGAAGGTCGAGGGTTTGAGCCCCTCAGTGGGCATTATTTTTCTGATGCACCAGCCACATTGATTTGGGTATGCAACATTGGTGACTGTACCAGCCGCCTTCCTCATCGAAAGGGGGTGTTGTAGTGGTGCATCCAGCTCTTCATTATGCAGGATGCCCTACATGCACCACCATCATTACAACCACATTTTCTGAACCATCAATGCAGCTCGTTTAGCACAGTTGGTAGTGCGTCTGCCTTGTTTACAGAAGGTCGAGGGTTCGAGCCCCTCAGTGAGCGTTATTTTTCTGATGCGCCAGCCACATAGATTTGGGTATACAACATTGGTGACTATACCAGGGGCGTTCCTCCTCAAAAGGGGTGTTGTAGTGGTGCATCGAGCTGTTCATTACGTCGGATGCCCTGCACTCACCACCACATCTACAACCACAATTTTGTAACCATGGACGTGGCTCAAGTGCAGTTGGCAGTGTGTCTGCCTTATTTGCAGAAGGTCAAGGGTTTGAGCCCCTCACCGAGCATTATTTTTCTGATGCGCGTGCCACATTGATTTGGGTATACAGCATTGGTGACTGTACCAGGGGCCTTCCTCCTCGAAAGGGGGTGTTGTAGTGGTGCCTCCAGCTGTTCATTACGCAGGATGCCCTACATGCACCACCATCATTACAACCACAATTTTGTAACCATGCACGTGGAGGCTCAAGTGCAGTTGGCAGTGCGTCTGCCTTGTTTGCAGAAGGTCAAGGGTTCGAGCAACTCACTGAGCTTTACTTTTCCGACAAGCTGTTTACATGGATTTGGGCATATGACCGACAGTGGTTTGCATTGGAGGATGATACTATGCAACAAAGACATCTTTTTGTCATAAAATTCTCCAATTGTGTTTAATGTAAAAATTTTTTTAGTCTGCTGATTTCTCCACTGGATTTTCATCTAAGATTCTCGATCTTTTTTGAAAAACAAATTTTGAGAAAATGTTCAGAATCACTATTATATGACATCCAACAATGAAGAACACGTCTGCATTGCTCTTCAATGTTCTGCCTAGCGTTGATGTGTGCAGCAGCCTTGACTCGCCCTTTGTTCATTCATAAACTCAAGTACCCTTGGTACAGCATACTGAAACTTTTTCTTAAGACAAATTATTCCTATAGCTAGAAACAGAATACCCTTTCTGTCGAAACTTTGGCGTCATATAATGTCATAAGATACTTTTCCTTTGTTAGCTAAGCTTCAATATCTCATGAAGGCTTTTCAAGAAGTACGCCTGACTTTAGAGAATGATATAATTGTCTAGCGGCTCAAAATCAGCATCACGCGACGACTCATTGTACGTATAATTAAATTCCGTGCTTCCGCCATTCATTCTACGGGGGGATAGATTTTCTTTTCAAGCTTATTGATTCTAGGATGCGAAGAACGAAAGAGCCTTCTCAAACTTTCTATGCCTAAGCCAATAATTCACGCTTCCGCTACAGTAGAATTCAGACTTAATATTGTGCGCTGCCGCGCACTGTATGAAAATGTAATACGTGAAAGCTGGCGCGCATGGTTCCGCTTGGCCGAACGTTGTAACCTTTCACTTTTTGTATGTTGTTCGAATCAAATTTTTCCGATGTAGACGTTTTGGAATCTACTGCTGTTGCGTTTTTTTCTAGATTCAATATATGCAAATTAGGTTGGTATAATAACTGGCTGGATGTTTATACACGACGAAACGTGCTTTCAATATTTGATTGTTGATGTTTACCATATGTAATGGGATCTTGCGCAAGCTCCATGGTACCCGTGTATACATGAAAATTGAGTTTTTTCAGTGTTATTGTAAATTGATGTCTAACAAATGGTTTATTTTACAATAGCTTTTCTCATAAGTTGGGTGTGTTGTGCATGTCTTTTCATTGGATACAAGAAAGAACTATAGTTGGTTTGACTAGTTAGAACTACCCCTTGGTCAGATGTTGTATGGTAACATATAACATTCCACTTGTAGAATTGATGTTTTCGCCAATCCACAGGTTCCGTACATGGCCATTTTTGTTGAGCCCTGGTCGGGATGGTCACACCATTGGCTGATGGGTGGACAACTCCAACCCTTCAACATAGGCTTGGGATATAGTGCAACAGTTCTCACCAAGACGTGGCAACAAAGACAAACTTAATGACCTGACCCTCATGGGGTGGATCTCGTAGACTCCCAGAGGAAAATAGGTCTCCACTGGAGTTTACTGTATTTCTCTGACCTGACTTCTGGGGGCCTAGTCCTTTATGTACCTACTAATTCCCAATGAAGTATTCAAATGTAAAAACACAAATAATATTATTAAGAAAGTGCACACACCACTAAGTTTATGTGAATTCATAATACAAAGTTTGGTGTTCCTTGGTTGGCTGGATTGGTTAGAGTGTGCAGATGGTCCCGAGTTCAAGACTGGAACCAAGCCTAACTCTTACTGAAGTCCTGACTAGCAGAAACAAGTTTTCTCAACACTGGTGGCCCTTGATTGTCTGTCAAAATCCATGGTGAAAGGATGTTGAGAGTGGTCACAGTACCACCTCAACTACGATCTGTTTCAAACTGAATGCACTTTTCTTGTTCCTTGGTTAGCTCAATTGCTTAGAGTGTGCGGGTAATGGCTGCAAGGTTCCCAGTTCAAGTCCCGCATGGAGCCTAAGTTTTACTGAACTCCTGAGTAATGGAAACAGGTTTATTCAATACTTGTGGCCCTTGACTGTCTATCAAACTCCATGGTGGAAGGATGTCGGGAGTCGTCATGATAACCACCTCAACTACAATCTGCTTCAAACTGAATGCACCTTTCTTGTTCCTTGGTTAGCTATATTTTTGAAGTGAGCGGATGGTAGCTGCAAGGTCCCCAGTTCAAGTCTGGGACCAAGCCCAAGTTTTACTTAAGTCCTGAGTAATGGAAGCAGGTTTCCTCAATACTTGGGGCCCTTGACTGTCTGTCAAACTCCATGGTGGGAGGATGTCGGGAGTGGTCATGATAACCACCTCAACTACAATCTGCTTCAAACTGAATGCACCTTTCTTGTTCCTTGGTTAGCTATATTTTTGAAGTGAGCGGATGGTAGCTGCAAGGTCCCCAGTTCAAGTCTGGGACCAAGCCCAAGTTTTACTTAAGTCCTGAGTAATGGAAGCAGGTTTCCTCAATACTTGGGGCCCTTGACTGTCTATCAAACTCCATGGTGGAAGGATATCGGGAGTGGTCATGGTAACAACCTCAACTACAATCTGTTTCAAACTGAATGCACCTTTCTTGTTCCTTGGTTAGATCAATTGGTTAGAGTCTGCCGATGGTAGCTGCAAGGTCCCCAGTTGAGGTCTGGGACCAAGCCCAAGTTTTACTGAAGTCCTGAGTAATGGAAACAGGTTTCCCCAATACTTGTGGCATTTGATTGCATGTCAAACTCCATCATGGAAGGATACCGACAGTGGTCACAATAACCACCTCAACTAGGATCTGTCGCAAATTGAGGTTGGCTCAGTTGGTTAGAGTATGTAGATGCTAGCCACAACATACTGGGTTCAATTCCCCAACGGAGTCTAACTTTTACTCAAGTTCTGAGCAATGCGAACTGGTTTCCTCAATGAAAATTTGTCCACACCAGCTGGATGCCCTTCTTGATTCGCATGTCGACTTCCCAATCATCACGAAACAGGCAGCAACAGGGTACCCAACACATGCTATATGCTAAAATGTACTCCAAAAACTGTGGTTAAGTAGATCACTGAACAGCAGTGCCACAGAAACGTTCTGGAGCTTATGCTTTTAGTGAAAAATTGTATTTTTTACGCAACTGTTTCACTCTATGAATAATTCCAAAATGTAACATTTTGCAAAGCTTGTTAAGTTGTATTGCTGCTATTTTTCAGAGTTCTTACCTTGTTCTATGCAAATGTTAATGAAAATGAATGATATATCTTATATTGCTTTAATCATAACTTTTCATAAATAGTGTTTACTAAAGTTGGATTTTCAAACCCAAGAATTGGGCCAAACCTACAGAAACAGTTTTTGTTCTCAAGTATAGTCAAAAACCTTGACAAAAAAATTCTAGAAGACAGCTAATTCAAAGTTGAGGACATACAACTATATATCTCAGCACAATTTTCATTGTGAAAAATTTCACAGGAAAAATTTCATGTGGCTTACATCAAATGTGTCGGGCTTAATCAAGTCGACATAACATGAAATTTCTAATTTCATGGAATCAATCTTATAAATTTCGCTTTTACAGAAACCTGAAACTTATTCTATAACTCTTGGCTACAGTAATCCTCTTATATGCATTGCAGGAAGCTGGAAAAATCCAAGTCCTGCTCTTGAAGTAAAGATTGTACGGCTTCTGAACGTTAATTAAATGTTTTTCCAATATACTGCAGATTATTGGTTTTGTTTATGATTTACTGTAGCATGTATCTGTACTTTTTTTTGTAAAAATCATCGTTCAGTGAAAGACAATATGCTAGACGATTTTTTTGAATACTGTATTGAACTTCACAATGAACACCGCATGTAAACTGACCTTATTCATTAGCTAATAATTTTATGTTTTTGAAGGTTTACTGTAGATTTTACATCAAAAATTTCTTACTATAGTCAAATGAGTCAAAAGAAGTTCAGTTTGCATTGAAATTACGTTCTATGGTTTTTTTCATTCCATGCCTCCTGAACCATGTGGATTATTTTGCCTACACAAATATACATATAAATATTCATCTGCCTATGATTCCGCTATTAGTTATCAGAAAAAACATGACCAATAAAAAAAGAGATAAACGACTCAGATCAAGGGGGCTTAGGTCGCCTAGCAACTATACACTGCCTGGAGCTATTGTCGTTTTTTTCAGAAATTTATATAGTGTTTTTGAATCAAAACTATGACCTATGCACTTCTAAAAGCGGATGTCATTTTTTCTTGCTGAAAAGTAAGTTGAGAGCGGGAAATGCGACAAACTTTTTTAACTCTAATTTTTTTTTGCAAAACGTAATGTTTTCATTGTTCTAGAACTGAGTCTATTGTAAACGCTTTATGTATAATATATTTTTAACTTTTTAGCTATAATTCGATATTGATGAATCAATAAAATATTGCCCTGAGTTGTTTTTGTGATAAACAAAAAAATTTTATACATCCAAGTTGTGTGAAAACTTGACACAGAAGATATTTTAAAAAACACAATAGTGTACTTCAACCTGTAGAACGCATTATACTTGGGGTCAAAACTTGATTTTTTACTAAAATATTTTCCATATTATGACAGTCATGGTCATCAGAAATTTATTGAAACATGACAAACAATTGTTCTATGTCCAAATCCACGTGGCTGTTGTATTTGGTTATGCATCAGCGGTTGATGAGTCACAGGCAGGATCGGGATTCCAGGATTCGTCCTTAATGTACGTGTTTCCCACACCCACGTTTACCCGATTAACTTAAGTACTTATACTTAAACCCGACACTAATTATCCCACCAATTAGGGAAAAGGAGTTTTCCTTAATTGTCTCCTTAATTGCGTAAAAACTGAGAGTGGAGAGTTTTCTACTTTTTGTATTATGCAATCAAAAACCAAACACTTATGTACAGGCGAAAGCGGGCGAGAAAAATAAACAATCAACTCCCATGCACTGGGACGAGAAAAGAAGGGCTGCGTGCTGGGATGTGACGAGTGGCGAACACAACAGTGGCTGGCGGGGCACACGCATGGTATGCAAAACATACAACAATAATAAAAAGAATTAATAATGATAGAGAGAGACCAGCGCACGCGTACTGACGTGCGCCACAGTAAGACGACTGTTGATGGTCCATGTTGCTCCCTCCACTTGCTACCTGGGGGCCTCATACGCGCTTTGAAAAAAATGACGAAAATCAGCGGAAAACACACTACAACATGGCCAGCACATCAGAAAAAAGCACTTGGTCAGGGGTTCGAACCCTTGACCTTCTGTATACAAGACAGACGCACTATCCAACTGCATTACCCGTGCCACGTGGATGGTTTGGAAATTGTGATTGTAGTGGTGGTGGTGAGTGTGGGGCATGCTGCGTAATGAATGGCCAGATGCACCACTACAACATAGATGAGGCTTAAGATCCCTCGGGGCATTATCTGTCCTAGTCCATGACTCAAAAGAGAATAAGATTCCGCAGGAGAGCTGGCCAGGGATCGACCTTAATGCACGGGATTTCAACTGCCCAATGCTTACCCGAGATGGATGAGGAAAGGGACTACTTCAACCCAATGGAGAAGACCCAAATTGGTAAACCTTAAGTTTCCCAATAATTTGAGTCAAGCTAACTTTATAGAAAGGATCGAGATTCTCCTTATGATTTTACCTACACAATAAAAGTCTTACTGTAGAAAATGATGATAATAAATTGTACTATAGTCTGTTTTTCTTGAAATGCTTCTAAATATTGAAAGTGGAAAGCAAGTAGTATTTCAGATTTTCACGATTTGCCGATGAACAACATCTCGTATAGGACTGGAAACTTGTGAGCATACTGAACCTAATCTTTAAAAAATTTTCGAGCAAAAGATTTTATAGAAACACTCTTTGAAAACGATTTTGACGACAGTACTGATTTGTGTCACTTTTCTATTTAAATGCATTTTATAAAAAACAGACTATAGTATATGGTTGGCATGGTCAATAGAGAAAACTGTCATGCAGACAAAAACAAAACTAAGGGCATTTGGAGCAGTGACCAACATATAGCTACGATAATCTGATACCTACAGTAAATACCTTGCAATGATCCACTACATTCAGTCGGGCGTGTCCTTGCAGGCGCTTCTTCAAAATTGACATGAAATTACAAAATACACTAAAATCGGCAGAAAAACACTACAACACAATTTGCACAATAGCTTTGATTCACAATTGTTCTATTTGAAATTGAATGAAGGAGGGTTAAGGATACATCAGGCTGAAAGTTAGACAAGTCTGTCATAGGATCAAGAATCGGCAGCAGACATTGCTAAGAGTTCGAATTAATGCACTCTAATGCCACAATATAGACTGAGCGCCATCTCAGGCTAATGCAGATGGGAGGATGAGGTCATGGCACTACCTTCTGGAGATTAGTCAGAATGGGTCACTGGGCTGCACTTAATGTTTCTTTGTGACAAATGGGAGTGTCTGAGACAGGGGCTGGAACAACCTTCAACAGACCTGATATTGAATAGTAACAGTTGGGTAGAAATGTGTGCAAACTAGTAAATACAAAAATTTTTAAGCGAAATAGGGCAAGAGGCTCCTAACAAATAGAAAAAAACGGGATTCTAAAAAAGATGAGAAACATAACCTTCAGCAGCAATAATCAATTTAAAATGCTTACAAAATTCATCAATTGTACATTTAATTTTTCTGATTCAAACGTTTCCATACCCAATGTATTCACTGTTTCAAATTGCCAATATTATTGATTTTTTTTGATAGACAAGTTCCATGGGAAGATTTCTAAATATAATAGTGTGATAGGTTCAGGTCCAGCGAATTGGCAGCTAATCTTTGAGTGCAATAGATGAACCAGGATCCAGATCCAGATCAGGAATATTTCTATTTGCGCATATTTTCGAATTTTCAGGCTGTTAGCAAATATTTGACCATTTCTGCTTTTTTTGCATGTATTACAATGGCTTTCCCTCTCGTTTTAATATATTTGGAGCATTTTAAGATTTTTTTATATTTCAGATCAATGAATAATAGTTTCCTTGTCATATATGCAAAATTGGTGCATCTAAATGCATGCACAGATTTTCGACAGATGTTGAAAGTGGTCATAACAACACCTCAACTAGGAATTGTTGCAAATTGGAAGCAAATCTCTTATAGCTTGTTTGGCTCAGTTGGTTAGAGTTTGTAGAAGGTTGTTGTGTTGAAGGGCTTCCTGGATGGCACCGCAGCTGTCTCGCAACTGACCAATGTCAGGGTAGGTGTGACCATCTCGATGAGTGCTCAACCAAAATGGCCAGGTTTAGAACCCCTCGCTTGGATCAACAAGGAGGCCCCTGCTATAGTCACCAGTGTTGAAGGGCTTCCTGGGTGGTGCCGGAGCTGTCCCGTTACTGGCCAATGTTGGGGCAGGTGTGACCATCCCGACGAGTGCTCAACCAAAATGGCCAGGTTCAGAACCCCTCGCTTGGATCAACAAGGAGGCCCCTGTTATAGTCACCAGTGTTGAAGGGCTTCTTGGGTAGCGCTGGAACTGCCATACCACTGGCGAATGTCGGGGCAGGTATGACCATTTCGATCAGGGCTCAATAAAAATAGCCAGGTTCAGAACCTCTCGCTTGAATCAACAAGGAGGCCCCTGCAATAGTCACCAGTGTTGAAGGGCTTCTTGGGTAGCGCTGAAGCTGCCATACCACTGGCGAATGTCGGGGCAGGTATGACCATCTCGATTAGGGCTCAATAAAAATGGCCAGGTTCGGAACCTATCACTTTAATCAACAGGGAGGCCCCCAGTACAGTCACCAGTGTTGAAGGGCTTCCTGGGTGGCGCTGGAGCTGTCCCGTTACTGGCCAATGTTGGGGTAGGTGTGACCATCTCGACGAGTGCTCAACAAAAATGGCCAGATTCAGAACCTATCACTTGGATCAACAAGGAGGCCCCTGCTATAGTCACCAGTGTTGAAGGGCTTCCTGGGTGGCGCTGGAGCTGCCATACCACTGGCGAATGTTGGGGCAGGTATGACCATCTCGACGAGTGCTCAACAAAAATGGCCAGGTTCAGAACCCCTCGCTTGGGTCAACAAGGAGGCCCCTGCTATAGTCACCAGTGTTAAAGGGCTTCCTGGGTGGCTCTGGAGCTGTCCCGTTACTGGCCAATGTCGGGGCAGGTGTGACCATCTCGATTAGGGCTCAATAAAAATGGCCAGGTTCGGAACCTATCACTTTAATCAACAGGGAGGCCCCCAGTACAGTCACCAGTGTTGAAGGGCTTCCTGGGTGGCGCTGGAGCTGTCCCGTTACTGGCCAATGTTGGGGTAGGTGTGACCATCTCGACGAGTGCTCAACAAAAATGGCCAGATTCAGAACCTATCACTTGGATCAACAAGGAGGCCCCTGCTATAGTCACCAGTGTTGAAGGGCTTCCTGGGTGGCGCTGGAGCTGCCATACCACTGGCCAATGTCGGGGCAGGTATGACCATCTCGACGAGTGCTCAACAAAAATGGCCAGGTTTAGAACCCCTCGCTTGGATCAACAAGGAGGCCCCTGCTATAGTCACCAGTGTTGAAGGGCTTCCTGGGTGGTGCCGGAGCTGTCCCGTTACTGGCCAATGTTGGGGTAGGTGTGACCATCTCGACGAGTGCTCAACAAAAATAGCCAGGTTCAGAACCCCTCGCTTGGATCAACAAAGATGCCCCTGCTATAGTCACCAGTGTTGAAGGGCTTCCTGGGTGGCGCTGGAGCTGTCCCATTACTGGCCAATGTTTGGGTAGGTGTGACCATCTCGACGAGTGCTCAACAAAAATGGCCAGGTTCAGAACCCCTCGCTTGGATCTACAAGGAGGCCCCTGCTATAGTCACCAGTGTTAAAGGGCTTCCTGGGTGGCTCTGGAGCTGTCCCGTTACTGGCCAATGTCGGGGCAGGTGTGACCATCTCGACGAGTGCTCAACAAAAGTGGCCAGGTTCAGAACCCCTCGCTTGGGTCAACAAGGAGGCCCCTGCTATAGTCACCAGTGTTGAAGGGCTTCCTGGGTGGTGCCGGAGCTGTCCCGTTACTGGCCAATGTTGGGGCAGGTGTGACCATCCTGACGAGTGCTCAACCAAAATGGCCAGGTTCAGAACCCCTCGCTTGGATCAACAGGGAGGCCCCTGTTATAGTCACCAGTGTTGAAGGGCTTCTTGGGTAGCGCTGGAACTGCCATACCACTGGCGAATGTCGGGGCAGGTATGACCATCTCGACGAGTGCTCAACAAAAATGGCCAGATTCAGAAGCTCTTGCTTGGATCAACAAAGAGGCCCCTGCTATAGTCACCAGTGTTGAAGGGCTTCCTGGGTGGCGCTGGAGCTGTCCCGTTACTGGCCAATGTTGCGGAAGGTGTGACCATCTCGACGAGTGCTCAACAACAATGGGCAGGTTCAGAACCTCTGGCTTGGATCAACAAGGAGGCCCCTGGTACAGTCACCAGTGTTGAAGGGCTTCCTGGGTGGCGCTGTAGCTGTCCCGTTACTGGCCAATGTTGGGGTAGGTGTGACCATCTCGACGAGTGCTCAACAAAAATGGCCAGATTCAGAACCTATCACTTGGATCAACAAGGAGGCCTCTGCTATAGTCACCAGTGTTGAAGGGCTTCCTGGGTGGCGCTGGAGCTGCCATACCACTGGCGAATGTCGGGGCAGGTATGACCATCTCGACGAGTGCTCAACAAAAATGGCCAGGTTCAGAACCCCTCGCTTGGGTCAACAAGGAGGCCCCTGCTATAGTCACCAGTGTTAAAGGGCTTCCTGGGTGGCTCTGGAGCTGTCCCGTTACTGGCCAATGTCGGGGCAGGTGTGACCATCTCGACGAGTGCTCAACAAAAGTGGCCAGGTTCAGAACCCCTCGCTTGGGTCAACAAGGAGGCCCCTGCTATAGTCACCAGTGTTGAAGGGCTTCCTGGGTGGCGCTGGAGCTGCCATACCACTGGTGAATGTCGGGGCAGGTATGACCATTTCGATCAGAGCTCAATAAAAATGGCCAGGTTCCGAACCTATCACTTGGATCAACAGGGAGGCCCCTGGTACAGTCACCAGTGTTGAAGGGCTTTCTGGGTGGTGCTGGAGCTGTCTCGTTACTGGCCAATGTTGGGGTAGATGTGACCCTCCCAATCAGGGCTTATCAAAAATAGCCGGGTTCGGAACCCGTCGCTTGGATCAACAAGGATGCCCCTGCTATAGTCACCAGTGTTGAAGGGCTTCCTGGGTGGCGCTGGAGCTGTCCCGTTACTGGCCAATGTTGGGGTAGGTGTGACCATCTCGACGAGTGCTCAACAAAAATAGCCAGGTTTAGAACCCATCGCTTGGATCAACAAGGAGGCCCCTGCTATAGTCACCAGTGTTGAAGGGCTTCCTGGGTGGCGCTGGAGCTGCCATACCACTGGCGAATGTCAGGGTAGGTGTGACCATCTCGACGAGTGCTCAACAAAAATGGCCAGATTCAGAAGCTCTTGCTTGGATCAACAAAGAGGCCCCTGCTATAGTCACCAGTGTTGAAGGGCTTCCTGGGTGGCGCTGGAGCTGTCCCGTTACTGGCCAATGTTGGGGTAGGTGTGACCATCTCGACGAGTGCTCAACAAAAATAGCCAGGTTTAGAACCCATCGCTTGGATCAACAAGGAGGCCCCTGCTATAGTCACCAGTGTTGAAGGGCTTCCTGGGTGGCGCTGGAGCTGCCATACCACTGGCGAATGTCAGGGTAGGTGTGACCATCTCGACGAGTGCTCAACAAAAATGGCCAGATTCAGAAGCTCTTGCTTGGATCAACAAAGAGGCCCCTGCTATAGTCACCAGTGTTGAAGGGCTTCCTGGGTGGCGCTGGAGCTGTCCTGTTACTGGCCAATGTTGGGGTTAGGTGTGACTATCTGGATGAGTCCTCAACAAAAATGGCCAGGTTTAGAACCCCTCGCTTGGATCAACAAGGAGGCCCCTGCTATAGTCACCAGTGTTGAAGGGCTTCCTGGGTGGCGCTGGAGCTGTCCCATTACTGGCCAATGTTGGGGTAGGTGTGACTATCTCGACGAGTCCTCAACAAAAATGGCCAGGTTCAGAACCCCTCGCTTGGATCAACAAGGAGGCCCCTGCTATAGTCACCAGTGTTGAAGGGCTTCCTGGGTGGTGCCGGAGCTGTCCCGTTACTGGCCAATGTTGGGGTAGGTGTGACCATCTCAACGAGTGCTCAACCAAAATGGCCAGGTTCAGAACCCCTCGCTTGGATCAACAAGGAGGCCCCTGCTATAGTCACCAGTGTTGAAGGGCTTCCTGGGTGGCGCTGGAGCTGTCCCATTATGATTCTCCATTCCTTGGCCTTACAATCGCATAAAAATTATATAACGCTTTTTATTTTGCGCGTAGGCACACAATGAACGAATAATAATACAGTGGTTATAGTAATGCGATGTGGAACCAAGCATTCCTTAGAAGGGCAACAGACAGGTACCTAAGTCTGAACTAGTACCCCCAAGTCAGGATATATAGCACTTCTAAACAAGTTACTACTGGCCCCCATGGCCCAGTGGTAGTGCTCTAGACTCTCAATCAAATGACCAGGGTTCAATTCCCTCAAGTAGCGAATTTTGTAAAAAGGAGTTTATTGTCGCCTGAGGAAGGTAGTAGGTAGACTACCGAAACGTCGCATTACTATAACCACTGTATTATTATTGGTTCATTGTGTGCCTACGGGCAAAATAAAAAGTGTTATATAATTTTTATGCGATTGTAAGGCCAAGTAATGGAGAATCATAATGTTATACACCAATCGCAAACCACCTTTCACCAAATATTATGGAGCTGTCCCGTTACTGGCCAATGTTGGGGTAGGTGTGACCATCTCGACGAGTGCTCAACAAAAATGGCCAGATTCAGAACCTATCACTTGGATCAACAAGGAGGCCTCTGCTATAGTCACCAGTGTTGAAGGGCTTCCTGGGTGGCGCTGGAGCTGCCATACCACTGGCGAATGTCCGGGCAGGTATGACCATCTCGATCAGGGCTCAATAAAAATGGCCAGGTTCGGAACCCCTTGCTTGGATCAACAGGGAGGCCCCTGGTACAGTCACCAGTGTTGAAGGGCTTCCTGGGTGGCGCTGGAGCTGTCCCGTTACTGGCCAATGTTGGGGTAGGTGTGACCCTCCCGACCAGGGCTTATCAAAAATAGCCGGGTTCGGAACCCATGGATTGGCTGAAACATCAATCCTACGGCTCAAATGTTGTTTGTCGCCATACAACCGCGGCAAGGTCTCGGGTTCGAGTCCTGGACTTTTACTGACGACCCGCGTAATGGGAATAGGTTGCCTCAGAACATACTTTGTGTGTACTGTTGGTTTCACTTGACATTGAACCATCTTTTTCAGAGCATAAAATGATTTTAAGCAACCATCATTGCAATTTTACGTTTCAAAATATTGAAATGATGAATATTGTTGGCTACAATAGTATCTCATTTTACTGACCTTTTTACCAATTTTATTTTGGATCTTGAATAATTTTTTAAATTGAGAATAAGTTGCACATACTTTTACATATATTTTATCTTTTTTGTGGGTTGTTTTTTCAGAGGTATTTAGAAGGGTATTTTGGATGTAAAAATCCGATGTGATGTCGCACCCTCTTGCATTCACTCATCCATTTTTTGTAGTTTCGCTCATACATTGGAATAGTCACATTCATACGTTGGGTTTCTTCGAGAATTTTGATCTTTCTAAAAGTCAACACTCAGTTTTAACATTTTTTTGTGATACGTAGGCAAAATTCGATTGTTTAATGTAATTAGCCTACTAAAAAGTCATTCTCGTCACTAAAATTAACCTTACCTAACCAATCCTGTTTTGCTCTCTGTAGAATATAATTGAATAAAAAATAAATGAATAAATAAAATATAGATAGGTGAAAAATGAATGAAATATAAACAAATTATAAGCAAAATAATAAAAAATAAATAAATGACACATAAATTAATAATATATATATATATATATATATATAAATAAAACAACAAAAAAATTAATTCAATATAAATAGATACAACATGAATAAATAGAATATAAATAAATAAAATATGGATACGAATTAGATAGATACTATATAAATAAATACAATAAAAATAAGTCAATAAAAACAAATATAGCAAAAATAGACAAATTACAAATGAATACAATATGAATAAATACAATAGAAATAAATACAATACTAATAAGTACAATATGAATAAATAAAACAAAAATAAAAAATACAAATAAACTCAATATAAATAGATAGATTAATAAATACAATATCAATGAATACAATATAAGTAATTTCAATATAATTGAATACAATATTATTAAATACAAAAAAGATGAATACAATATGAATAAATACAATATAATTAAGTTAAATAAAAACGAATAAAGCAAAAACAAAGAAACTACAAATGAATACAATATAAATAAATACAATATAAATAATTACAATATAAGTAAATAAAATATAAATAAATCAAATATGAATAAACACATTGTAAATGAATATAATAGAAAAATATGAATATAAATAAATACAATACAATCAAACAATATAGAAATAAATACAATATAAACAAAAACAATATAAACAAATACAATATAATTAAATGCAAAAAAATTAATACACTTTGAAAAATACGATATAAATAGATAAAATATGAATAAATACCATATGAATTGATACAATATAAATAAGTACAATATAAATAAATTCAATATAAATTAATACAAAATAAGTAACGACAATATACATGAGTGAAACCTAACTAAATAAGCTATGAATAAAAAAATATGAATAAATAGAATATAGGTAAACAAATTATAAATGAAAGAAATCTAAATAGGTAAAATATAAATAAATTTGATATAACATAAACAAAAAATGCAAATAAATGCAATATAAATAGATGAAATCTGAATGAATAAAATATGTATCAATAAAATATAAATAAATAAGATATAAAATGATAAAATATAAAAAAATTTAAATGAGTAAAAAAAAAATTTACTTAACAAAATATGACTAAATAAAACGTCGATTGATGAAATATAAATAAATGCAATAAAAATAAATTAAACAGAATTTAAAAAAGTGAAATACCAATAAATAGAATATAAATGAATACTATAAAAATCAGAGTAAAAAATACAATTTAAATAAATACAAATTGAATTAATTAAATATGATTAAATATCTATGGATGAAATACACGAAAAAAGTTATAAAATTGATAAAATATAAATATAAAATGAATAATAAAAAACTAAAGCACAAAAATTTTTGAACTTTGATATGTGTCCATAAAATTCTGCTCAGTGGCCTTACCACTTAAATACTATTATGCCAAAAAAAATTAGTTCCACTCTTTTGGGTTAAACATAATGAAAATTTGCTGTTTCTACAGCTCTTGTTAAATTTGAAGAAATTTGATTGCTTTTTTTGTATTTTTGCTGCTTATGGGCATCGATACTACTATACAAGTCGAGCTCAATGAAACAGTAGAAAAAGCTCTTCTTTTTTTCTCCATAACGGTATGTAATTAATTTTGTCGCTTCATGCTATACGGCGTGGCTTTTTCCGGCTTTTTCTACAAAAGCTAGGAGCCACACACATTTTTTAAAGCCGAAATTAAAGACCGAAATTACCGGGCGATTGTTCTTCTATGGGACGATGGTTTGTGCAGCATTTTGTTTTTTCCCCATTTTGGAGATTATCCATGTACACAACATTTTTTCGTGGTCTTTGATTCCGAGTATGAGATACGTGATACTATTAAGAAGGGATGAAAAAATCGATTCATCTAGTCTGTTCTTTTTTTTTGCTTTTATTTACATAACGTTCCTTTTTTCTTTCCTTTTTCTTTTCTCGTTTCTTTCTTCGTTTCTGCTCTTGTTTTCTTTTTTATTCCTTTCTTGTTTCCTTTCTTGTTTCTTTTCTTGTTTCTTTTTTTGTTTCTTTTCTTGTTTCTTTTCTTGTTCCTTTTCTTGTTTCTGTTCTTGTTTCTTTTTTTGTTTCTTTTTTCTTTCTTTTGTTGTTTCTTTTCTTGTTTCTTTTTTTGTTTCTTTTTTTCTTTCTTTTCTTGTTTCTTTTCTTGTTTCTTTTCTTGTTTCTTTTCTTTTTTCTTTTCTTTTTTCTTTTCTTTTTTCCTTTCTTGTTTCTTTTCTTGTTTCTGTTCTTGTTTCTGTTCTGGTTTCTGTTCTTGTTTCTATTCTTGTTTCTGTTCTTGTTTCTGTTCTTGTTTCTGTTCTTGTTTTCGTTCTGGTTTCTGCTCTTGTTTCCTTTCTCATTAATTTTTTGTTTCCTTTCTTGTTTCTTTTCTTGTTTCTGTTCTTGTTTCTTTTCTTGTTTCTTTTTTATCCCTTTCTTGTTTCTTTTCTTGTTTCTGTTCTTGTTTCTGTTCTTGTTTCTGTTCTTGTTTCTGTTCTTGTTTCTGTTCTTGTTTCTTTTCTTTTTTCTTTTCTTTTTTCTTTTCTTGTTTCTGTTCTTGTTTCTGTTCTGGTTTCTGTTCTTGTTTCCTTTTTTCTTTCTTTTCTTGTTTCTTTTCTTGTTTCTTTTCTTCTTCCTGTTCTTGTTTATGTTCTTGTTTCTGTTCTGGTTTCTGTTCTTGTTTCTGTTCTTGTTTCTGTTCTTGTTTTTGTTCTTGTTTCTGTTCTTGTTTCTGTTCTTGTTTCTGTTCTGGTTTCCTTACTAATTTTTTTACTTATTTCTTTTCTTGTTTCTTCTCTTGTTTCTTTTCTTGTTTCTTTTCTTGTTTCTTTTCTTGTTTCTGTTCTTGTTTCTGTTCTTGTTTCTGTTCTTGTTTCTGTTCTTGTTTCTGTTCTTGTTTCTGTTCTTGTTTCTGTTCTTGTTTCTTTTCTTTTTTCTTTTCTTTTTTCTTTTCTTGTTTCTGTTCTTGTTTCTGTTCTGGTTTCTGTTCTTGTTTCCTTTTTTGTTTCTTTTCTTGTTTCTTTTCTTGTTTCTTTTCTTCTTTCTCTTCTTGTTTCTGTTCTTGTTTCTGTTCTTGTTTCTGTTCTGGTTTCCTTACTAATTTTTTTACTTATTTCTTTTCTTGTTTCTTCTCTTGTTTCTTTTCTTGTTTCTTATCTTGTTTCTTTTCTTAATTCTGTTCTTGTTTCTGTTCTTGTTTCTGTTCTTGTTTTCGTTCTGGTTTCTGCACTTGTTTCCTTTCTTATTCCTTTTTTGTTTCCTTTCTTGTTTCTTTTCTTTTCTTTTCTTTTCTTTTCTTTTCTTTTCTTTTCTTTTCTTTTCTTTTCTTTTCTTTTCTTTTCTTTTCTTTTCTTTTCTTTTCTTTTCTTTTCTTTTCTTTTCTTTTCTTTTCTTTTCTTTTCTTTTCTTTTCTTTTCTTTTCTTTTCTTTTCTTTTCTTTTCTTTTCTTTTCTTTTCTTTTCTTTTCTTTTCTTTTCTTTTCTTTTCTTTTCTTTTCTTTTCTTTTCTTTTCTTTTCTTTTCTTTTCTTTTCTTTTCTTTTCTTTTCTTTTCTTTTCTTTTCTTTTCTTTTCTTTTCTTTTCTTTTCTTTTCTTTTCTTTTATTTTCTTTCCTTTCCTTTCCTTTCCTTTTCTTTTCTTTTCTTTTCTTTTCTTTTCTTTTCTTTTCTTTTCTTTTCTTTTCTTTTCTTTTCTTTTCTTTTCTTTCCTTTTCTTTTCTTTTCTTTTCTTTTCTTTTCTTTTCTTTTCTTTTCTTTTCTTTTCTTTTCTTTTCTTTTCTTTTCTTTTCTTTTCTTTTCTTTTCTTTTCTTTTCTTTTCTTTTCTTTCCTTTTCTTTTCTTTTCTTTTCTTTTCTTTTCTTTTCTTTTCTTTTCTTTTCTTTTCTTTTCTTTTCTTTTCTTTTCTTTTCTTTTCTTTTCTTTTCTTTTCTTTTCTTTTCTTTTCTTTTCTTTTCTTTTCTTTTCTTTTCTTTTCTTTTCTTTTCTTTTCTTTTCTTTTCTTTTCTTTTCTTTTCTTTTCTTTTCTTTTCTTTTCTTTTCTTTTCTTTTCTTTTCTTTTCTTTTTCTTACACTACGCTGACGTCAAAGGTGTTTTCTCATTTACCCAGTAAAACGTGACTTTTCGCAATGACCTTTAATCTATTGCTACGAAAATAGATCTTCAATTACCTGTGATTATGTGGACCATGCATGCATATATTGACCTTTATACCTGCGTTTCGCGAAATATCTGTCTACTGTAACCACTGTTAATTATTGGTACATTCATCTCTTCCTTCATCTATTTGCATAAAAATTTAAATAGCCGTTTTTTTCAACGCATAGACGACGCGTCTCATTAACTAGAAAGAGATTCTTGTCGCGAAAATAGTGCAGAATAATTTTTGATGCGCTTCTTGTGTTTTTTTTCTCTCTCTCCCTTTTTCTATATACCGTCGTGGTCGTCGTTCTCTAGAGTCTTTTGCAGAAAAATCTACTAAGCTTTAATGCCCTCAGTTTTTCAGAGGGAAGATTAACCATTAGCGATATCCGTTTTGGAAGCCTGGAAATTACTACTGCTTTTGAAGCATTAATTTCTTTGTTGTGACAAGATTACCTTGCTTGCGGGCGTAATGGCTACAGTAATCTTGATGGTCCATTTTTGACACTTTAAATTATTACAGTAATAATTTTGTCGAAAAAAATTTCTAAAAGGAAAGTATATGTATGGCGTGGTCGGTTATTACTGTATTTTTCTGACATGAGAAATGACATTGCTCCTTTTGAATACTTTAACAAATTTTACTTATTTTACAGTAGTTATGGTACAATACTGTATGAAAATTTTCACTTTTGTTTCTTGTGAAGTGTGACTGTATTGAGCGACTGTATTCCCCATGAACAAGTTATAACATGCTTTGGATTTAGGGCTTCAACAGTAATCCTGCAAAAAACAAATTTTTACTTGTGTTTCATGATATCTGTGAAACACATCAGATTTTTGTATATATAGATTTCGCATGAAAATTACAGTACAATATTCTGTTTTTTATAAAATGCACCCAAATGGAAAAGTGACACGAATCAGTACTGCCGTCAAAATCGTTTACATAGAGCTATTAATGTAAAATTTTTCGCTCGAAAAATTGTTAAATATTGGGTCAGTAAGCTTACAAATTTCCAGTTCAAAATGACATTATGTTTATCAGAAAATCGTGAAAATCTGAAATACTACTTGCTTTCCACTTTCATTATTTAGAAGCATTTCAAGAAAAACAGATTATATTTGATATGACGAAGCCTGGAGAATCTGTAGAACCACTGCTCCTTTCTACAGTATTTTCAGCAAAAAAGGGAATGTTTAATTTTTTCTTTCTTTTTTTCTTTTTCTTTTTCTTTTTCTTTTTCTTTTTCTTTTTCTTTTTCTTTTTCTTTTTCTTTTTCTTTTTCTTTTTCTTTTTCTTTTTCTTTTTCTTTTTCTTTTTCTTTTTCTTTTTCTTTTTATTTTTCTTTTTCTTTTTCTTTTTCTTTTTTTTCTTTTCCTTTTTCTTTCTCTTTTTGTTTTTGTTTTTGTTTTTGTTTTTGTTTTTGTTTTTGTTTTTGTTTTTGTTTTTGTTTTTGTTTTTGTTTTTGTTTTTGTTTTTGTTTTTGTTTTTGTTTTTGTTTTTGTTTTTGTTTTTGTTTTTGTTTTTGTTTTTTGTTTTTGTTTTTGTTTTTGTTTTTGTTTTTGTTTTTGTTTTTGTTTTTTGTTTTTGTTTTTGTTTTTGTTTTTGTTTTTGTTTTTGTTTTTGTTTTTGTTTTTGTTTTTGTTTTTGTTTTTGTTTTTGTTTTTGTTTTTGTTTTTGTTTTTGTTTTTGTTTTTGTTTTTGTTTTTGTTTTTGTTTTTGTTTTTGTTTTTGTTTTTGTTTTTGTTTTTGTTTTTGTTTTTGTTTTCTTTTTTCTTCTGTTTTTGTTTTTGTTTTCTTTTTCTTTCTTTTTCTTTCTTTTTCTTTCTTTTTCTTTCTTTTTCTGTCTTTTTCTTTCTTTTTCATTCTTTTTCTTTTTTTCTTTCTTTTTCTTTCTTTTTCTTTCTTTTTCTTTCTTTTTCTTTCTTTTTCTTTCTTTTTCTTTCTTTTTCTTTCTTTTTCCTTCTTTTTCTTTCTTTTTCTTTCTTTTTCTTTCTTTTTCTTTCTTTTTTTCTTTTTCTTTCTTTTTCTTTCTTTTCCTTTCTTTTTCTTCTTCTTTCTTTTTTTTTTTTTCTTTTTTTGTTTCTTTTTCTTTTTTCTTTCTTCATCCGATCACGAGTTGCAATTTTCACGTTGTAGAATTTCAATTTAGTAGACAACCGTTTTTGTATACACAATACAATATTATTGTCGCCTTGGAGCTTATAACCTTGGTGATTCTGCAAGTGCTTGTTGGAAGTTTCGAGCATACACAGAGCTAGTTTGATCTATATACCAATAACTGTGAGCTATACCCTATTTTTTGTGGTAGTACAATCCGGATCGTACAGTCTTTTTCTAACTTGTAAGTTTTGAGGAGTTGATTCTTTTTTTAAAGGCAATGATGTAATTTCTCCTATGCTGTTGAGATAGTTTAAGAGTTGAGCAGAAAAGCATTTCTTTTTCAAATATCAAACTGGTGATCAAAAACACTCCAGAAAAAAAATTTTTTGTACAAAATGCATGAGAATCAAATTTCTGGTGTCAAAATCTGGATTCAAATTTTTCAAGAAATCTATTTTTGACCAATAACACAGAACATACAGTAAATATTAAGACATGAATTTGTATATATCTTCAAGTTGTCTGCAATACTACAATTATCTGAATTTGAATTTACGTGGTAGTTTCGTATCAGAAATAATCTTTTACTGAAGGTCTACTGGAAATCACTGTCTGCAACAGACTTACCTGACCTTGGATTGAGCTCAGAGTTTCACATCGGAACTAATTGGTACTAAAAATTCACACTTAATCGCTGTCTGCAACACAGTTACCTGAATTTAAATTAATTTTAGAGTTTCAGATCAGAAAAACTTCTGTAGTGAGACTTCACATAAAATCATTGTCTGCATTACAGTTACCTGAGTTTGAATCCAGTTCAGAGTTTTACATCAGAACTAATATTGTACTGAAAGATCACATGAAACCACTGTCTGCAGCACAGTTATCTGAATTGGAATTTACATCGTAGTTTCACATTAGAACTTATTATATGCTGAAAGTTTAACTTAAATCCTTATCTGCACCACAGTTACCTGATTTTGAATTAACTTTAGAGTTTTACATCAGAATCAATGTTGTACTGAAAGTTTCCAGGCAATACTTGCCCACAGCACAGCTACCTGTTGAATCTATTTCAGAGTTTCTCATCTGAATCAATGTTGTACTGAAAGTTTACAGGAAATTTATGTCCGCAAGTCAGTCACCTAATCTTGAATCTAGTTCAGAGTTATCACAACAAATTTTCTATTGAAAATTGACATGAAATCACTGTCTGAAACAGAATTACCTGAATTTGAATTAACTTCAGAGTTTTACATCCGCACCACTGTTGTACTGAAAGTTTACCTGAAATGTCTGCGATGCAGTTACTTGAATTTGAATCTAGTTCAGAGTTCCACATCACAACTGATCTTCGAATTAAAGTTCACACTAAATCACTGTCTGAAACAAAGTTACATGGATCTTATCATTTCAGAGTTTAACATCAAAAATACTGTGAAAACTGTAGGTTCACACAAAAACATTGTCTGAATTACAGTTACCTGCTGAATCTACTTCAAGGTTTCACATCAGAGCTTATGCTGTGCTGACAGTTCACAATAAATCATTGTCTCCAACACAGTTGTCTGAACTCGAATTAACTTGAGCCTCGTAACAGAATCAATGTTGTACTGAGAGTTTACAGTAAATCATTGTTTGCAATACAGTTACGTGAATTCGAACCTATTTCACAGTTTAACATTAAAACCATTATTTTATTGAGAATTCACAGAATATCACTGTCTGCAACACAGTTAGCTGAATCTGAAGCTGCTCCAGAGTTTCACATCAGAACTAATATTATAATGGATGTTCACACTGTCAATGACACAGTCACCAGAATTTGAATCAAGTTCACAGTTTCACATCAGAACAACTCTTGTGATAGTTCATGTGAAATCATTATCTGCACTGCAGTTATCTGAAGTTGAATCAACTCCAGAGTTCCACATCAGATGCAATGATATACTTAAAGTTCACAGGAAATCACTGTCTGCACCACATTTAACTTATTTTCAACCTACTTCAGTTTCACATCTGAATCATTGTTGTACTGAAAGTTGATGCAAAATCATTCTCTGAGACATAGTTACCTGAGGTTGAGTTAACTCCACAATTTCACAAAATAATCAACATTGTACTGATAGTTAACAGGAAATCATTGTCTGCAGTACAGTTACCTGAATTCGACCGTACTTCAGAGTTTAACATCAAAACCACTGTTTTATTGAAAGTTGACATGAAGTTACTGTCCGCAACAGAAAAACCTGAATTCGAATCTAGTTCAGAATTTCATATCAGAACTAACGTTGTTCTGGAAGTTCACACTTGGACACTGTCTGGAACACAGTTACCTGAATTTCAATAAACCATAGTTTCACATTAGAATTAATGATGCACTGAAAATTCATAGAAAATCTTTGTCTTCAAAAATAGCTACATGAGTTTGCATCTCAGTTCAGAGCTTCACATCAGAACTAACTTCGTACTCAAAGTTAACATGAAACCTCTTTCTGCAATACAGTTACCTTAATTTGAATTTACTTCCTAGTTTCACATCAGAACTAATCTGGTACGCAGTATTCACTAGAAATTCCTGCATGCAACAGAGTTACCTGACTTTGAATTTAGTTCAGAGTTTCATATCAGAACTAATATTGTACGGAGAGTTCAGAGTGAATCATTGTCTGCAACACAGTTACCTGATCTCCAATTGACTTCAGAGTTTCACATGAGAACCACTGTTGTACTGTAAGTTCACACAAAGTCATTGCCTACATTACAGTTATCTGAATTTAAACCAAGTTTAGTTTCACATCAGAACCAATGCTGTACTGAAAGTTCACAATAAATCACAGTATGTAACACAGTTACCTGAATCTGAATCTACTTCAAAGTTTCACACCCGAGCTAATCTCGAACTAAAAATTCACACAAAAACATCAATCCTATGGGTTAACGTTGAAATAACAGGGCACCACAGGTGTGGTCATAGGTGATGAAGCACTTTCTGAGTGGTACCGGAGCGAGCTGCCCCACCACTGGCCATTTTTGGGGTATGTGATGACCATTCAGATCAGAGCTTACTGAAATCGACTGGTTCGGAACTCTTGAACAGGATAAAACATCAATTCTGTAGGTGGAAAGTGTATGCTAACATACAACATCCCTACTTCCTTGGAGCAAGAGGGGATGACACTGGTGAAATAACTTGTGTTAAAAGGTTCCTTGGATGGCACTGGAGCTGCTCCACCATTGGCCAATATGAGGACAGTGGTGACCATCCCCACCGTGACCCGTTAAAAATTGGGCGGCTCGAAACTTGTGGACTAGATGAAACATCAATCCTACGGGTGAACATTAAAGTGATAGGAGGCTTGGCGCAGTTTCTGCATGGTGGTGAAGCTGCCCCACTATTGATTCTTGTTGTGGTAGGTGTGGCTATTAAAAACTGCCGGGTATGGAAGCCATGGACTGGATGAAACATCAATCCTAGGAGTGGTCATTGAAGCAACAGGGAGCCACCAGTATGGTCACCAATGTTGAGGAGCTTGCCAGGTGGTGCCAGTAATGTCGCGGCACTTGCCAATGTTGGGGCTGACCATCACCACCATGGCTTGTCGTACGCCCAAATCCACGTGACTGGAGCGTCAGAAAATTAATGCTTGGTGTAGGCCTCGAACCCTTGACCTTCTGTGTACAAGGCAGACACACTAGCCAACTGTGCTAACCGAGCCACATGGATGGTTAGGAAATTGTTGTTGCCAGACGCATCACTACAACACCTCCTTAGAGGAGGAAGGCCCCTGGTACAATGACCAATGCTGAAGGGCATTCTTGGTTGCACTGGAGCCGTCCCACCACTGGCCAATGTCGAGGTAGCTGTGACAATCCCAACCAGGGCTCAATAAAAATGGCCGGGTTAGGAACCCATGGATTGGCAGAAACATCAATCCTATGGGTGGAATGTTTTACATTACCATACAACATCCCTCTCCTCTTGCAGCAACAGGGGACCCCTAGTATGGTGCCGTAGCTATCCCACCACTGGCCACTGTCAGGGTAAGTGTGATGATCCCGACCAGGGCTCACTAAAAATGGACAGGTTCAGAAGCTGTCCCTTGGAGCATCAGGGACGCCCCTGGTACAGTCACCAGTGTTGAAAGTCGCCCTAGGTGGTGCCTGAGCTGTTCCACCACTGGTCAATTTCGGGGTAGGTGTGACCATCCTGATCATGGCTCAACAATAATGAATGTTGTGTGTTAAGATACAACAGGCTCAACAAAGTTCTTGGGTTTGGAACTTACGGATTGGATCTTGGATGGTTCCAGAGTTGACCTCTGTCCAATACTTGGGTAGGAATGACTATTCCAAGCAGGGCTGCAAGGTTTGGAACCCAATGATTGAATGAAACATCAATCCTACGGGTGGAACAAAAACAAAAAAACTTTTTGATGTCAATTCTGCTTTTGGATTTTCAGGCAAAACAATTCCCTTTTCAAATTTTTATCATGAATGTAACCAAAGCCCCCAAATCACCTTTGGCCCGAAAAAGCGTCGATTTCATATTGGGTCGTCGTTCACCGGTGAGTCAAAATTTCGTCAGCAGCCACCAAATCGCCCATTGCCCGCCGTCGCCATCGACGGCCAAAAATCAGGCGCCCATCGAATTGGAAGTGGTTTTGCTAGGCGCGTCCAAAGTCGGCAAAACGGCCATAGCCAGGCAATTTTTATGGCATCAGTTCACTGGCACCTACAAAGAGACTATAGAAGATTTCAATTGGATAGAATATGAATGTGGTGAGGCGGAGCTATATGAAAAAATGCACATTATGAATGGCGTGATATAGAAAAAAAATTGTTTTCTCCCGTCATTTTGATGTTTCATGTAATTTTAATACAATCTAAAATTCCATACCGAGATTTCCATAGATTTTTTCCCATTTTTTGCACAGAAAATAGTGGCGCTGAGCCTGCGGATCAACATCATTCGTCCACTCATCCACAAACTTTCATGCTAAAATTGATCGACACATCGGGCAGCCACGAATTTTTGGCCATGCGTGATTTGTGCATAAAAAAAGCGCACGCATTCATATTGGTACATTCGGTCGATTTGCCGCAAAGTTTCGACGAAGCGAAACGTTTGCGACATTTGATCGACGAATTGAACGTCAAGAATGCTCAAGTGATTCTAGTGACCAATAAGGTCGACTTGTTGCCGGAAACGACACCATGTTCGTCATCGGCATTAAACGTAGATTGTACGACATCTAGGACCGAAAGAGTTGCTATCAATAGGATCGAGATAGGCGAATTTGCTATGCTGAACAATTGTATAGGTGAGGCCACATGGGAAGTATTTTAGGATATTGAGTCTTGACCAATACCCTCAATACTGTAGTCTGTAACAGAAGTTATCAAACCTCTGGTTTGTTAATTCGAGTTACAAATGAATCACATAAAAAAATTTAAAGTTTTGAACTTTTACTTCTCAAACTTCCACATTTCACAAATTAATCAGTATAGAAAATATGCATAACAAAAATAAAATACACAATAACAGTAAAATTGTATACAAAGAATAACAATATATGTTCAATAATATTTGCGTTTATTGGCCATAGTCACAAAAATAAAAATTTGAAAGATGAACAATGAGCACTATACTATAAGTGGTGGTTCATCTGAAATGAATCTATATCTTTTTTTTATCGGAATAGAGGCGTCCTTCCATCATCATACAATTTGTGGGAAATTTTTAAATCTGCTTTTTTGGATGAAACCCATACCAACATACAGAATGTACTTAACCAGCATGTTCCTCAGTTCAAAATAAGTCTCTATGTATAAAAATGAGAACCTAAATAGGACGGAATAGTGGCTGGATTTACCAGTTACCCGAGCATTGGTCCATCACACAAGTTCGAATGGCTAGCGCGTTTCAGCCATATGGTCAACAAATCTTGGGGTACAGCCTTTTGGCTACAAATATGAACGATGATCACTGAGAAGGTAACTGTAACTAGTGATGGACCAATGGCCAAAAATTTGCCATCGGCCGATGCCGATGCATCAGCCACAGTCACTGACGGCATCAGCCGATGCATCGGCCAATGGCCGGTTGCCGATGCATCGGCCGATGGCCAATTGCTGATACATCGGCTGTAACATGTACAAAATGTTATATTTGAATTTGTGTCGGGACTGGATGAATCAGGCAGGAGTGGGATTCCAGGGTTCGTCCTTAATGCATGTATTTCCAGCACCCACACTTACCCGATAAAACTTAATAAATGTACTCAAACCCAACACTAATTACCCAGCAGATTAAGGATGGTTTATTTCCTTAACCTGTCTCCCAATTAAAATAAGGAAAGAGTAAAGGAGAATTCTCTTCGACTTTTACCTTACACAAAATGAACACTTACTAATACAGAACAAGGCAGGTGAGATAACAATCACTCCCAAGTGCTATGAGAAAAATAGAAAAATACGAAGAAAAGGCTGGGCGCACTGGTAGGTGGCGAGTACACATAAAAAAATAAACCAATGGTAAGTATATAAGAAAAACAACAACACACCAGAGAGCAACCAAATGCAGGTGTAACGACATGTGCTACAGTAAGACGACTGTCGATGGTCCGTATCACCCACTCCACTTTGTACCTGCAGGCCTCGTACGAAAATTGACAAAATTTATGAATGTATGGCAAAATCAGTGGAAACACACTACAACAAAAATGCAACCTGAAGTTGCTACACTGTAATAAATTTAAAATTATTGTGAATTATTCACAAAGTTCTACTGATATTTTCAACATTCAATAATTAACAACATTTCATTCATCCAATTTGTCATCAACAACAGCATCTGTTGTACTATCTTCACTTTGATCGCTGAGTTCACTTGAAGCTTCTTCAACTTCAGCTTGTTTTTCCAGTTTGCACTATTGAATCCAATCTCAGCAATAAACGGGATCTTTTTCCACTTCTAACATCTTTTGCTTTTTAAAATGATCATTCACTAGCTACCGACCCAATTGGAGCTGATAAAAATTTCATGGAAAGCTAAAGAAATCTAGTAAAGATGCCAAAGCATGCAGTCTATAATCTTCAATGGGTTTAAGGTGGGCTCGATTATGATTTCTATAAAAATATTGATTCATTTTCCCCCACAATTCCTCCTTTAATGAACCCAATCCAGGAAAGTTGAAATTGTGGATTCACTGGCGTACAATTCTTAATCATATGATTCTTTAATTTATGTTTTTCAAAAAAATTTAGGCACAAAATCTAGCTTACTTTTCTTCAGCTATTTCTTCCGAAATACAGGCCTTTTTAGATTCATAGATTTTTACAGTTTCTGCAAAACCTTTTAACAAATTTACAAGCTGCCAAAACATAATTATCTAAGGTGTTGATAGATTATACATGTATTAAAGTATATTCTTACCGCCACAGCTAAAAAATCCCATTCATAGTTTGTCAAATTCTTGATATTTAGTTCATTAATGGCAATGCAGGGCAAATATGCCAGACATTAAAACAACCATTTTCACGAAAAAATAGTGTATTTACTAAGGTGACTGTAAAATATGTATGTCAACACTCTGTTTTTTAAACACATGCACCTCCATTCATTGTAACAAAAAGTCGCCAAACAATCGGTCATCGGCCGATTATTTGCCAAAACATCGGCCGATAGCCGATGGCAGAAAAATGCAACAATCGGCTGATGCATCGGCCGATGCAGATGCATCCGTCCATCACTACCTGTAACATGTATGATTCAAATACACGCCTTTGTTGGATTTGAGGCAAACTTATCCCTGCCACTTTGGGGTAATAGACTGACCTGTCATGTTACAGGAATTCACAGAGTTCTCATGCCTTTCAATCCACAGCTTGGACGTCACAAACCACTTTGCCTACTAACCCCATTGTGTTGTATTTGAAAATGGGTTGGGGTTTGCTGGTTTAGGCAGGAGTGGGATTCCGGGGTTCATCCTTAATGCACATATTTCCAATACCCACGCTTACCCCATCAAACTTAATTAATGTACTTAAACCCCACACTAATTACCCACAGACTAAGGGAAGGTTGCTTCCTTAATCCATCTCCCAATTTAAATAAAGAAAGGGGAAGGGAGAATTCTCTCCAAAATTTTACCTGACACAAAAGTACACTTACTAATACAAAACGAGAAGAGCGAGGCAACAATCACTCCCAAGTGCTATGAGAAAAACATAAGAAAGGCGGGGCGCACTGGGAGGTGAACAAGTAAGTGTAAAAAATATACCAATAATGATAATGTCAATACTGAAGAGAGAGCCCAAACACATGCGTGCCCACATGTGCTACAGTAAGACGACTGTTGCTGGTCCGCATTGCTCACTCCACTTTGTACCTGCGGGCCTTGTACGAAAATCGACAAAATTTATGAATGTATAATGAAATCGGCAGAAACACACTACAACAATTGCCATAATTTCATGTAAAGTGAATAGGCTGCCTTGACTACATCAAGGAAACATTCCCTCCTAAGTTTTTATAGAGTGACTCTAGGCTCACAGTTGGTAACCTGAGTCTGACTCCCAATCCATCCTGTAACCTCGAATTATAAAGGCCAGTGCCCCAAAACTGCTCTAAAGATGATTAGTTTTGATAAGATTGAGCCAAGAATGAGAAATAAGTTCAAATATTAACACATAGTGATCAACATTGTGGCGTAATTGTTATCATTCAACTGAATCAAAACAGAGGGTTTAAAAAAACATTATGGGATATTTTGGGGAGTAGAATGCGTTGAAAGAATAACTTGATTTTTTGCCAGAATATTTTCCAAACTATGCCAGTTATAAGCAAGAGAAATTTATTAAAACACTAGAACAATCTCTAGAATAGCTTTGATTCACAATGCCCTCCTTTGGCAGCAATAATCAATTTCAAATGTTTATGAAATTCATCAATAGCACAATTAAATTTTCCTGACACAAATGTTTCCATTCACGACATATTACCCCTTTCAAAGGGCCAACGTTTTTGATTTTTATTTGATAGACAAGTTCTAGTAAAGCCTTCCTCAATATGATTCTCCATTCCTTGGCCTTACAATCGCATAAAAATTATATAACGCTTTTATTTTGCCCGTAGGCACACAATGAATCAATAATAATACAGTAGTTATGGTAATGCGACGTTTTGGTAGTCTACCTACTACCTTCCTCAGGCGACAATAAACTCCTTTTTTTACAAAATTCGCTACCCGAGGGAATTGAACCCTGGTCGTTTGATTGAGAGTCTAGAGTGCTACCACTGGGCCATGGGGGCCAGTAGTAAACATCTTTTGTTTTTTTGCTCAACCAACTCTTTTTTTGCTCGACAAAAAGTCCAAGGACCCTCCTGCTAGAAAATTCTTGCCATTCATGTCTGCATGGCATCATCCTGCTGGAAAATGTAATTGTCATTTGGATACAATTTTGTAAATTTGGACTTTACTTTTTTTAATATGAACATGTAATGCTGCTTGTCTACTCTCGATCTTGGGTTAACAAACCGAATAGTCTCATTCATCCATATACTCCCACCCATACTGTTAGTTTCTTGGAGAATTTGGACTTTTCTAAGACTAACCGCTCAAGTTGAACATTCCTTTTCAGCGATTCATAGGGGAAAATTCGATTACTTTGCATATTAACCTGAACATAGTCTATCAAAAAGTCTTTTTCATCACTAAAAATAACCTTATCTAACCAACCCTGTTTCACTTTATGCAGCAAATATTTTGGGCAGTTAAAACGTCTCAATCTTGACGAATCCGATAATTTTTGACATGGAACTCATTTAAAAATGTTTAATTTTTCCTTTTTGATGATATGGTAGATGCTGGATTAATTAATATCCGTTTTTTGCGGCATCAGCAGGACTGGCAGCAAGATTTATCACTCTCCAGCAATTTCGAAGTGTTGCTGAAGTAGTGGGACGTCTGGTGCCCTTCTTATCTTCAGTAGTTCCTGTTTGTTTAATTTTCTTAACTAACATCTGGATTCCATAGAAGTTTCAATTGTTATATCTTAGTTTTGGTCCGGGTTTGATAAATCAAGCAGGAATGGGATTCCAGGGTTCGTCCTTAATGCATGTATTTCCAACACCCACGCTTACCCGATTAAACTTAACTAATGTACTTAAACCGGACACTAATTACCCAACAGATTAAGGAAAGATTGTTTCCCTAATCGGTCTCCCAATTTAAATGAAGAAAGAGTGAAGGAGAATCCTCTCCAAATTTTACATGACAGAAAATGTACACTTACTAATACAAAATGAAATGGGCTATATGACAATCACTCCCAAACACTATGAAAAAACGCAAGAAAGGGGGGGCGCGCTGGGAGGCGGACAAGTACACATAAAAATATACCAATGATAAATATACCAACAAAAATAATATGAGAGAGCCCCAAATGCACGCGTGCTGACATGCGCTACAGTAAGATGACTGTCGATGATCAACATCACTCACTCCACTTTGTACATGCAGGCCTCGTACGAAAATTGACAAAATTTACAAATGAATAGCAAAACCGGTGGAAGCACACTACAACACGATGGGGCTGATAAAATTTGTTCAAAATCCGCAGTGCACCACAAGCAGAGTAGACTAATTTTAGAACAATAGCTCTGGATTTGGCGAAAATTTTCTGATTGTGCTAAACTTTGACGCTAAGCTCAGAAAAAAGTGGGCTATAATTTGGGGAGAAAATTGTGTAATTTGCTTTGGTGTATCAAAAAATACAGTTCAAAACATTGGGGAGTGGTTTTTAAACACGCTGTATGTGAATCACTGGTCATGACATCAAGCCATGAGTGACACGCAACTATAATGCACGGGCCTGCAGCTAACAAATGATCAAACTCAGAGGACGATGAAAGCTCAATTTCTCGAAGGACGCTAAACTATACACACAGTGAAAAAACATGAAAAATTTCTACTAACCTGACTTTCTCATCTATGCCAAACTTCCTGACAAATAAAGGAATCTGAATAGAACTTATCACAAACCTAAAAAAAGGTCGAAAATATAGAAAAATGACAGGTAGTCGAAAGTGTTCAAGAACTACCCACATCATGTTACAGTAGGGAAAATAGAAAGTGAAAAAGAAGATTGATCCTCATGTTGTACAAGTGTTAGGCTGCTGTGGGTTGAAGATGATGTAACCGACCTTTGGGTTTAAACAAAGGAAGTTGCAACAGTTCTGACCACAGGCTAACAAAAACAATAAACTAAGAACTCTCTCACACGTTTCACCAGATACACCCCAGTAGTTCACCAAACCTCAGACAGAACACCTTGGCACGTACCTCAGCAGATCCTTCCCAAGTCTCCACTCCTAAACTTATGAACTCCTCCACTAGCCTCACAAAACAAAACAATTATGGGTCCAATTTATATTGGGAATGCAATGGGTGACGCCAAAACAATAATAAAATGATATAAAGTAATTGGAAATTGGCGGCGACACTCCATAAAAAACCACAATATTTTCCGAATGAATAAAAACACAAAAACTCGTAAAACAGTGGCTACATATTTCTATGTAAATTTTATCATTCTTTTCCACCACTTTTTGCCACGTCCTGCCGCCTGCGCACCGACACCTGAAGCTGAACACGTGCACCTGTGACAAGCCTGACACAAGGGATCGGCTTATACGACCCCTTGAGCATATATGTAATCAAAAGGTGTCATCAGAAGTGCTTCAGGAATTGTCAATCATATGGTTAGCTTCCAGTTGGTTTCAGGAACCATAAAGGAACTGCAGAAACTACAAGGTAACCACAGGAACGGAGATTATAAAATTTCCAAAATGGAATTTTGTTTGGCCATAGTTGTAAATGATCAAGAAAATGATTTTCTTTGAAAAAAATGATTATTTGAATCCACTTTTTTGGTCCTAAATTTAAATCAATAATCATTTCAGACAGAACCTTATCACAGTTATCAAATAAGACAACAAAGAAAGTAAACAGCAACAACAACAAAAATACAAAAATACAGTAACAAAAATACATATTAAAAGGGCAAGAGCAAAAGGTAACCAGATTGCAGGGCGTTCACAAAATAGGTTGCTAACAAAGTCCACATTCACAAAATAGCTTGCTAACAAAGTCACATGTCATCCATAACATGGATTGCATCGAAATAATCTCCAAAAGTGAGATTATTGTCATCGTTTCTATCATCATGTTCATAAACATCTGCATGGAAGTTTTTAAAACATTTCCATCGCCACTTGTTGAGGCAACCTTTTCCAACTCTCTGGGTCTTTAGTACGAGCAAAACACAATACAGGACTTGAACCTGGAACTTTGCGGCTACCATCCGCCAACCAAGATAACCACCAAAGAATGGGAAATGTGCTCTCTGTAAACTAGATAATTTGCAACAGTTCAAAGTTATTATGGCTTCTGTGGCCACTTTCAACAAATCCCAGAAATCAGTTGATTTACTTTCTACAAGGAATTTGAGGTCATTTGTGTCTCCTTCCTAGCATTAGTCCCACTAAATGGCAGGGTCCGCTTGTTGGCATGCCCATCTCCACTTGGGTCGGTCCTGGGCGTCTTCCAGGGCTGTGCCCACTTATCACATGTCTTTGTTAATGCTGTTCATCCAGTGTTTCTTTGGTCTTCCTTGTGGCCAATAGCCCTGTGGGTTCAGTTGCATGGCCATCTGTGCCACGGAGTTCTCATTGCTCCTCCTTACATGTTCATATCACTATAATCTTCCTTCTCGCATCTTTTCTGTAATGGGTGCCACATCCATGCACCTTCGAACATCATCATTAAGAACATGGTCGAATCTTGTTAAGCCAAGGGCCCATCGTAGCATTCTCATTTCCATAACGTGGAGCGCCTGTTCATGCTTGGAGCTCACTGGCCAACATTCTGAGGTGACAGGGCAGACCATGGTCTGGTAGAGTTTACCCTTAAGTCCAATTCGCATCCTACAGTCGCAAAGAATGCCAGTGACCTGGCCCCTCTTCATCCAAGCTGCATTCATGGGGGCCCTTGCATCTGGGAGTGTATCACCTTCACTGCTGATGATAGAGCCAAAGTACTTAAATCATGTTGTTTTCTTTAGTTTTTCTCCACTGACATTGATGGTTGCATCATTTTGCAGGCCACATTCCATATAATCGGTCTTCTTGATGTTCAGCCTAAATCTATTCTCATCCAATTGGTTGCTCCATCGCTGCATTTGGTGCTGGAGTTCTCACCATTCTTCGTCCCTCAGAAGGATGTCATCAGCATGAAGTAGCGACCAGGGGTGTGGTGTTTGGTGGTCAGCTGTCACCATGGCCATGCAGACGACAAAGAGCAGGGGTGAGAGAGCTGACCCCTGGTGAATGCTGACATTGATGTCCAAAGGTGGTGAAGTGCCCACAGGGCATGTGACAGCACCAGAGACGCAATGGTAGAGCAGCTTGACCCACTGGATGTAGGTCTCAGGAACATTTTGCAATCATAGGGCATGCCAAATGAGTTTGTGGAGGATCTGGTCAAACGCCTTTTCCAGGTCCAGAAAGGCCATATGGACTGGGTTGTTCTTCCCCCAGTGCTTTTCCGTGAGCAGCCTGACAGCATGGATGGTGTCTGTTGTTCCACATCCCTTCACAAAGCCACACTGGTTTGGGGTGATATTGATAATCTTGCGGAGCCTGGTGTCAAGAACACTCTCGAAGATCTCCATCGCATGGCAGAGGAGGCAGATTGGCTGGTAATTGGAGCACTCCAGAACGTCACCTTTGCCCTTCCATATTGGTACAGTGGTACTGGTTGTCCAAACTGGGGGGACTGCACTTTCTTCAGTGATGTGGTTGAAGAGGCTGGCTAGAATGTTGGCTCCTTGATGGCGGAGGATCTTCCACACTTCGGTTGGGATGTCATCAAGTCCAGTGGCCTTGTCATTCTTCATCCTCTTAACTACAGCTTCAACTTCTTCTGTGGTGATTAGCAGGATTGGTCTGTGGATTGGGTCGGCTCTTTGAATAGATGGGTGGGGAAATTCTTCATTGCAGATACCCGAGAAGTAGTCCCTCCACTGTTTAAGAATGACATAAGGGTCCTGAAGAACCTGGTGGCTGCTGTCTTTGATGTGCTTGACTTGGTCAATATCCTGTGTTGCTCGGTGTCATGCACTGGCCAGGCAGTAGATCATGTTTGATCCTTCAGGCTTGTCCAGCTCTTCATACAGCCGGTCAAAGTGTGCAGCCTTCGCCACTGCTATTGCTCGTTTAACTGCCGATTTGAGGTCCTTGTACTGTTGGTGGTCCCTGTCAGTGCAGTGACAGAGTGTCGTAAAAAAATCCATAATAATTTTTGTAGCTCAAAAACTTCCTCAATATTAAAAATTATAGAACAGAATTAGTATATAATTATAGAGAATTATTAATGGATTCTGAATGTGTAAGAAAATTTTGAAAAACTGAATCCAACAAGTTGATATCATAGTTGAAAAAATTTGATTTTTCTCTGTATTTCACATATGTTATTTTTTTATCTCTCATAAAAATTGTTCAGTGCAATTTCAGAAAACATGCTCTTGTCTGACTGTAATACTTTTCAATGGCTTTCTAATGGTGTTATTTTCGAAAAAAATGTGTAAGCAATTTTTGATAAATTTTAATTTGAATAAGTTTGGTCAAATTCATATAATTTCTACTAGGAATGTGACGTCATTTATTAGTCGTTAAAAAATCCATTGTCATTTTTGTAGCACAAAAACTTTTTCAATATTGAATATCATGGAACAAAATTGGTATATAATAATAGAGAATTAATTACGGATTCTGAAAACGTAAGAAACTTTTGAAAAACTGAAGCCAGCAAGTTGATATCGTAGTTTAAAAAAAAATTTGATTTTTTCTCTTTTTTGCATATGTTATTTTTTTGATCCTCTGTACAAAATTGTACAGTGCGATTTTGGAAAGCATGCTTGGGTTAAACTGTAATACTTTTGCTATTATTTTAAAAAAAAAGTGCTAGCCGTTTTTCGAGAAATATCTATTTGAATAAGTTTGGTCAAGTTAATATAATTTCTAATACAAATGTAATATCATTTATTAGTTACAAAAACTTCCTCAATATTGAACATCATGAGACGAAATTTGTATATAATTGTGGAAAATTACTAATGGATTCTGATGAATATGTAAGAATGTTTGTTAGGCTGCTGTGCTTTAGGAATGATGTAACTGGCCTTTGGGTTTAGACAAAGGAAGTTGCAACAGTTCTGACCACAGGCTAACAAAAACAATAAACTAAAAACTCTCTCAGACGTTTCACCAGATACTCACCAGAACTTTCACCAAACCTCAGGCAGAACACCTTGGCACGTACCTCAGGAGATCCTACCCAAGTCTCCACTCCTACACTTATGAGAGCCTCCACTACGCTCACAAAACAAAACAAATTACTGGCTCAATTTGTATCGGGTGACGATGGACAACGCCAAACAATAATAATAATGAAAATATTACAAATAGGACGATGGCGGCGATGCTCCATAAAAAATACAATATTTTCCAGAATGAAAGAAAATATAAAAACATGCTAAACAGTGGCCACTTTTCCCCGCATCCTTCCGCCAGTGCACCGACGCCAGAAGCTGAACACATGCACCTGTGGCAACCCCAACATGTTTTAGAAAACTGTATCCAAAAATTTTGTATCATGGTCCAGCAAAATTTGATTTTAACCTATCTTTCACATATGTCATTTTTATTTATTCAGACTGTGATAATTTTCAAGGGCATTCTAATGGTACCATTCTTGAAAAAACTGTCTCAGCCGTTTTTGAGATATATCTGTTTGAATAAGTCTGGTTAAGTACCTATACTTTCTACTGGGAAAATGACGTAATTCATGAATCATAGATTTTCCTAGTACAAAAGCTTCCTCAATATTGAACATTACTCAACAAAATTAGTATATAATTGTAGAAAATTATCATTGGATTCTGAATAAATAAGAAAAAATTTAATAACTGCATTTAATAAGTTGATATCATATTAAAAAAATTGTATTTAGCCTATCTAATGTGCATGTATTTTTCTTTTCTCCTCCATAAAAGCTGTCGAACAATATTTCATCAAAAAGGGATAAGGCAGTTTGTAGTACTTTCCAAGAGCTTTCGATTGCTACCTGTCTCAAAAAATTGTTGAATTTGTTTTCGAGAAATTTCTGGTGGAAAATTAAGATACAGTAGTATTAAATTTGAGCTACAGTATACAAGACATTTTGATTCTTTTATATCTTGCACTATAGCCATGCAACCTGTTGATCAATTTATAAAACAGTCAAGTTGTCATTACATTCAAAACGCCCCTGTTCATTCCACCAACCTATTTTTTTCCCACAGCTTTGGACGCTTGGGCCAAAGATTACTATATTCCGCATATGTTTTATGCTTCATACATTTTTTATCCTTCATAAAAATGGTTCAGTGAAATTTTGGAAAGCATGCTTTTTTAAGAGTGTGATACTTTTTGAAAACTTTCTAATAGTAGCATTCTTGAGAAAATTGTCCTGGTCTTTTTAAGATATATCTATTGGAATAAGTTTGGTCAAATTCCTATACTTTCTTCTAGGAATCTGACATCATTTATGAGTAGAGCACAGATTCTTAAGTGCAAAAAAAGTCCAAATTAAGTGCCTAATTAAGTGCAAAAAATGGCAAATTAAGTGCACAGTTAAGTGCAAAAAAACCAATTTTACACTAATTTTTGGCCTTAATAAATTGCAATAAGACGTTTTAATGGCAGCAAACTGTCAAGTTTAGTTGCAAAGAAACTTATTAAACATAACAATATTTATCCTTTCAATATTTTCAAATGTTAAGCTTTGATGGCGATCAGACAATATTAATTTATATTGAGAAAACAAACGTTCTACGTCTACGTCGTGAACAACGTTTTAAATTTAAATTCCGGATTCGAGTCAGAAACAAACCATTGAAGATCAGGATTTCGGCCAAGACTGCTTGTATATTTTCCGCGGGCAAATCTATTCAAAAAATCAGACGCATCACTGAAAATTTTCCACTGTTGATCTTTCATTAAACCTTATTTTTCAAGTTTTTAACTAAAAACGTTTTTAACTTTTAAAAAGTTAAAAATAGTTAAAAAGTTTTTAACTTAAAAAAAGGTTTTTAACTTAAAAAAAGGTTTTTAACTTTAAAAAAGTTAAAACTAGTTGGAAAGTTTTTAACTTTTTAACTATTTTTGACCATGTTTTTTCAAGTTTTTAATTAAAAACTATGCATTTAGGTGCAACTTTTACAAAAAGTTTAAATTAAGTGCAATTAAGTGCAAGACCCCCAAATGAAGTGCAATTAAGTGCTGTTAATTAGCATTCTTTTGCATCAGACACCATGGATAATTGCATTTCTAAGCATGGGAAGTATATTCCATCAAAACAAAAGATTAAGTGCAGCACTTAAAAATCCGTGCTCTATTTATGAGTCAATAGTCACTTTGTAGTATAAAAACTTCCTCTATATGGAACATTATGGAACAAAAATGGTATATAATTGCAGAGAATTACCAATGAATTCTGAATATCTAAGAAAAATCTTAAAATACGTATTTAACACATTGATATCATTGTTCAAAAAATCGAATTTTGCCTCTCTGTTGTGTATGTATTTCTGTATTATTTTCCATAAAAGCTGTCAAACAAACTTTGATCAAAAAGTGCTAAAGCAATATGTAGAACTTTTTAAGAGCTTTCGATTGGTACCTGTCTGAAAAAAATTGTTAGATTTGTTTTCGAGAAATTGATCGTGGAAAATCGGGAGATGCAATGATATTAAATTTAAGCTACAGTATACTTAAAATTTCGATGCTCCTACATATTGCACTTTAAGACTGTAACCTGTTGATCAATTTTTAAAACTGACAAGTGGTCATTCTGTTTGAAGCATTCCTGCCCATCGGGCCAATTGATCTTTTTTCCTTCAGCTTTGGAAGCTTCGGCCAAAGATTACGCTTCCGTCGAAAAAATATTCCGCCAAATTTTACAACACACTCCCTACGCCAAAACTGCGCAAAATCGTTTGAAAAAACGTCGTCAATCTATGCCCGTCGACGTTTTAGAATCACCGTCGACGTCCTCTACGACAAACGCCAACGGTCGTCAACAACGACGAAGCCCGTCGCCGCGCTGCGGCAATGGCGCCACCGCCTCGCCTTCGCCTTCGTCGTCGCTGGCCAATTTGTTGGGCCAAGCGGCGACGACCGGCGGACGTGGATCGTTGCCTTTGATCAAAAGTAGGAAAGGCGGAGCCAACAATGGCGGTGGTCACTCGACTCCGCCTTCGGCAGCCCATGTTGACCATCATCAAAAAAACGCCTGTGTGATTTGCTAGAGTATTGTTGGCGAGACGCAGTTTTAGATAGAGATGCAGTTTGTGTTAACTATAGTTAATGTAAATGTTAACTATAGTTAAGGTCATTAGGGTTTTGACCTCAGGCAGATAGTGTTTGACCACACTGAGATAGGGGTTTGAATTTTCGAAAATACAACAATATGGGTATCAATCGATAGGTCTCGTTAGGATCAATTCAAAAATATGACTTAAAATTTTGTATCTTCATTTTTGATAGAGTTATAATCGACTAAAGTTTGGCTGACATGAGCATCATGACCAATTAAAATGATAGGTTCACATGTTTCACTGGATATCATGATTTTGCTCATGGTTTCTACTTTCTGAAAAACTCAGCTGAATCATGATTCTTTAATCACTCCTGAAGACTTCTTTGTGCCAGGCAATTCATACATGCAGAGCTCATGATTTTTGTGGATCATGCATTTTAACTAATAAAATTTCATCTCATGTATTACAATCATGCTATCAAAATGATGTGAGAACATGATTTCTTGTCATAATCAGCTTCACATGCTTTGCAATTTGTGAAAATTATACTTTCATCAGGATTTATCTCATGGATTTTTGCTTTGCAAAAACTTAATTAGAATCATGATTTTTCAATGTCTCTTGAAAACTTATTAATTCATGATTTTTTGGATAATAGTGAATGATAGAATGATATCTCATGCATTGATTTCATGCAATTGTGAGAACGTGTGAGAACGTGATTTTTTGACATTATCAGGTTCACATGCTTTGCAGTGATTTTCGAGAAAAGACTTGTACATGATAGGCTCTGGAGTTTTGTGAAAATTTTTGCATGATATCATGATGAAGCTCATAGTTTTTGCTGGATCATGGTGAATGATTGAATATCAACTCATACTTTGCATTTATGTAATTGCTGTCTTCTGAAAATGTGACCAATTCACATGAAATGTTCACATGCTCTGCAGTTTTGCAAATTTTTTCCTGGATATCATGATGAAGCTCCTGGTTTCTACTTTCTGGAAACTACATCAGGATCATGAATTTCCGGTGGCCTAACATTCATACATTTAAAATTCATGATTTTCGTGGATCATGGTGAATAATTATAGACTGCTATCTCATGCGTTGCAAGCATGCAGTCAAAATGAATAGTAATAAACCTGACCCACCAAGTTGATAGGTGCACATGCTTTGCAGTTTTGTGAAAATTTTCTCTGTCACCATGATTTTTCTTATGGTCTTTAAAATTGCTCACAGTGATTCAGATTCATAGAATTCACGAGTTTTATGGATCATTGTAAATCTTCATAGAATGATATCTCATGCAGTAAAAATGCACTGCTGCTTTTTGAGAACATGATTCTTTGACACTATCATTTTCACATGCTCAACCGTTTGTAAAAATTTCCTTGTCATTTTGAGTATGCTCATGGTTTTTGATTTGTGTTAACATCATCAAGACCATGATCCTTCAGTGATTTCTCAGAACTTCTTGAGCAAAGGATTTTCATGCATTCAAAATTTATGATTTTTCTCTGGATCATGGTGCATGATGGAATGATATCTTATGCATTGTTGCCTTGCGATAGGTTCACATGCTTTGTGAAAATTTTCATTGATATCACGATGTAGCTCGTGGTTTTTGTTTTGTACAAAATTCATCGGGATCATGATTTTTCAGTGACTGCTGAAATTTTTTTGAGTCAACACATTCATGCATTTAGAATTCATGATTTTCACTGATCATGGTATGATCTATCGTGCTTGCAAATCATGCAAATTTTGACTCATTTTTCATTGTGGCTGATGTTTCATTGACTTTTGAGAAAATGACAGCTCACATGATAGGCTCTGCAGTTTTATGAAAATTCCTTTTGACATCGTGATCAAACTTATGCTTTTTGCTTTGTGAAAAGTTCAGCAGGATCATGATTTTCCAGGTAACTCCTGAAAATTTCTGGAGGCTGGACATCGTACGTTCAGGATAAATGATTTTTGTAGATCATGGTTATTGAAAAAATGTTCCAATCATGCATTCGAAATGAATTGTGAAAAACATGACCCATGCTTTACAGTTTGGTGAAAATTTTTCTTCTCACCATGATTAGTCTCATGGTTTTTGTTTCAAGGTCATGATTTTCCATGACACCAGAAGAATTTTTGAGCATTTAGAATTCATGATTTTTTTTGGGATTATGGTGAATAATATTTCATGCGTTGCAATCTTGCAATCATAATGAATGGCTGTAGATTGTGACAACATGACCTCCCGACATGATATGGGTGCACATGCTCTGAACTTCTGTGAAAATTTTCATTATCATCATGATCAAGCTCATGATTTTTTTGGATCATGGTGAATGATAGAATTATATCTCATTCATTGATTTCATTCTATCCAAAATGCATTGTTGCACTTCTTGGCATGACTAGCCTGCAGCTTTGTGAAAATTTTGATTCATCTCATGATCAGGCACATGGTTTTTGTTTTGTGTAAAATTGATCAGAATCATGATTTTTCATGTGACTGGTGAAATTTTCCTCAAGATCATGGTGAATGATACAATTATATTTCACGCATTGCTTCTATCCAATCAAAATGCGTTGCTGCCTTTTGAGAACATGATTCCATGACATGATTAGGTTCACATGCTGTGCAGTCTTGTGAAAATTTTCATGTCATGATTCAGCTCATGGTTTTTGCTTTGTGAAAACTTCACCAGGATCATGATTTTTCAGTGTATCCTGAAAAATTTTTGAGACCGACATTCACGCATTAAAAATTCATGATTTTCATGGATTATGGTATATGTCATGCGTTGCATTCCTGCAATCAAAATGAAAATCCTGTCTCATGGAGAGTTCAATCATTGCTCACTGTGGTTCATGTTTCATTGATTTTTGAGAACATGAAATCTTGACATGATAGGTGCACATGGTATAAAGTTCTGTGAAAACTTTCATCTAAATCATTATAAAGCTCATGATTTTCGCTTTGTGAAAATTTGCTCAGGATCAGTACATTCATGCGTTAAGAATTCATGATTTCTTTGGATCATGGTGAAGAATATAATATCATCTCATGACTTGCATTCGTGGAATTGAATTGCTGCCTTTTGAGACCATGATTCCATGACATGATTAGGTTCATGTGCTCTGCAGTTTTGTGAAAATTTCCATGTCATCACGAGTCAGCTCATGGTTTTTGCCTTGTGTAAAATTCATCAGTATGATAATTTTTCATGTGACTGCTGAAATATTTTTTGAGCAGGACATTCATGCGTTGAGAATTCATAATTTTTGTGGATCATGGTGAATATTGACAGAACGACGTATCGCTTTCATGAACTCAAAATCAATTGCTGCATTTTGAGAATTTGACCCCTTCACATGAAAGGTTCACATGCTCTGCAGTATTTATTAAAAGTGGCGTGGCGATGAAGCACATGATTTTTGCTTTGCATAAACTTGATCAGGATCAGGACAATTCATGATTTTTTTGGATCAGGGTGAATGATGGAATCATATCTCACGCATTGCTTTCATGGAATCGAAATCATTGCTGCATTTTGTGAACATGATTCCTTGACATGATTAGATTCACATGCTGTGCAGTCTTGTGAAAATTTTCATGTCATGATTCAGCTCATGGTTTTTGCTTTGTGAAAAATTCACCTGGATCATGATTTTTCAGTGACTGCTGAAAAACTCTTTAGACAGACATTCATGCATTGATTTTCGTGGATCATAGTGAATGATATATCATGCCTTGCATTCATGCAATCAAAATGAAAATCCTGCCTCATGGAGAATTCAATCATTGCTCATTGTGGTTCATGTTTAATTGACTTCTGTGAACATGAACTAGGTGCACATTGTCTAAACTTCTGTGAAAACTTTCATCTGAATCATGATGAAGCTCATGATCTTTGCTTTGTGAAAATTTGCTCAGGATCAGTACATTCATGCGTTAAGAATTCATGATTTCTTTGGATCATGGTGAAGAATATAATATCATCTCATGACTTGCATTCGTGGAATTGAATTGCTGCCTTTTGAGACCATGATTCCATGACATGATTAGGTTCATGTGCTCTGCAGTTTTGTGAAAATTTCCATGTCATCACGACTCAGCTCATGGTTTTTGCTTTGTGTAAAATTCATCAGTATGATAATTTTTCATGTGACTGCTGAAATATTTTTTGAGCAGGACAATCATACGTTTAGAATTCATGATTTTTCTGGATCATGATGAATGATAGATGGGAAAGTGTCTATTGAAATCATGATGAAGCTCAGGATTTTTGCTTTATGTAAAATTGATCAGGATCAGGACATGGATTGAGTATTCATGATTTCTGTCAATCATGGTGAATGATAGAATGATATCTCATGTGTTGATCATGCAATTAAAATGAATAACTGTCATGTGAGAACATGATTTCTTGACATGATTAGATTCACATGCTCTGCAGTTTTGTGAAAATTTTCATGTCATGATTCAACTCATGGTTTTTGCTTTGTAAAGATCATAATTTCTCGATATGATAGGTGCACATGCTCTGGGGTTATGTAAAATTTAGATCATGATCAAGCACATGATTTTTGGTTTGCGTAAACTTGATCAGGATCAGGTCATGAGTAAATTAAGAATTCGTGATTTTTGTTGCATAGGACATGATTTCTTGACATGATTAAGTTCACATGCACTGCAATTATCATGCTTTTTGCTTTATGGAAGGGTTAAAATTCATGATTTATGCATGTTTCATTGGCACATGACCTACTGACGTCATAGTGTCACATGATCTGCATGATTTTTCACGTGACTGTGATGAAAATTTTTGTCAAAATTGAAAAAAAAACTTTACAATCCAGGAAATTTATAATTTGCAGTTTACTGTAATCTTTTTCGAGCCGCTAATTAGCATTTTTTCCGGGTAATTTTGGATGGCGCATCGTCCGGGTTTTAACGTATTTTGTATCATGCCTTTTTTCATCATGTTCCGCGCTTTTCACGTTTACTGTAGCTTTTTTTTTTGATAAATATACTTATACAATTTTCTACTATATATATTTTTTTGTCTTATTTTTCGCTTCAGTATAATATGAAAATTAGGAGAAATAAAAAACGTGCATTTTCTCCATTTTCCATGAGCCTTCAGCAAAATGATACAATGATAATGATATCACATGGAATTTCATTCTAAATGATAAAAAAAACTGATTAGATGTATATAATGTATCAGATGCAGACTCAATTCTTTTTTTCAATATTGTCTTGTCTCTTTCATTTTTGTATATTTTGACATGGAAAATAGGGCACATGAAATAAATGAGAATGTTCGCATGAAAAAATTGATTAAATATTTCAAATGATTGAAAACATATTTATATATATTTTTTTCTATTGTTTATTTTATCTTTTTATTATTATTTAATTTACATTATTCATTTTATTTTTCATCATTCATTTTTTTATCATTTATTTTATTTTATTTTTTATTTATTGATTTTTCATTATTTATTTTATTTTGTTTTATTTTAATTTTTTTTAAATATTATTTACTTCATTTTTTATTATTTATTTTATTTTGAATTATTCATTTTATTTTCTATTATTTTTTAATATTATTTACTTCATTTTTTATTATTTATTTTGTTTTTTAATATATTTCATTTTATATTATTTATTTTATTTTTTTATTTTATTCATTTCATGTTTTGTATTTTTCGTATTTTTTATTATTGATATGTTTTTTTATTATTTATTTTATTTTTTATTATTTATTTTATTTTTTATTATTTATTTTATTTTTTGTTATTTATTTTGTTTTTTATTATTTATTTTATTTTTCATTATTTATTTTATTTTTTATTATTTATTTTATTTTTTATTATTTATTTTATTTTTTATTATTTATTTTATTTTTTATTATTTATTTTATTTTTATTTATTTATTTTATTTTTTATTACTTATTTTATTTTTTATTATTTATTTTATTTTTTATTTTTTATTTTTTTATTTATTTTTTTATTTTTTTATCATTTTTTTTATTATTCATTTTTTTATTATTTATTTTTTTATTATTTATTTTATTTTGAATTACTTATTTTATTTTGAATTATTTATTTTATTTTGAATTGGTTATTTTATTTTTTATTATTTTTCAATATTATTTACTTAATTTTTTATTATTTATTTCGTTTTTATTTTTTTATATTATTTATTTCTTTTTATATTATTTATTTTATTTTTTTCATATTATTCATTTCATTTTTTTATTTTTTTTCATTTTTTATAATTTATTTTATTTTTTATAATTTATTTTATTTTTTATTATTTATTTTTTTCATATTAGTCATTTCATTTTTTTATTTTTTTCCATTTTTTATAATTTATTTTATTTTTTATTATTTATTTTTTTATTATTCATTTTTTTATTATTTATTTTATTTTGAATTATTTATTTTATTTTGAATTATTTATTTTATTTTGAATTATTTATTTTATTTTGAATTATTTATTTTATTTTGAATTATTTATTTTATTTTGAATTATTTATTTTATTTTGAATTATTTATTTTATCGTGAATTATTTATTTTATTTTGAATTATTTATTTTATTTTGAATTATTTATTTTATTTTGAATTATTTATTTTATTTTGAATTATTTATTTTATTTTGAATTATTTATCTTATTTTGAATTATTTATTTTATTTTGAATTATTTATTTTATTTTGAATTATTTATTTCATTTTGAATTATTTATTTTATTTTGAATTATTTATTTTATTTTGAATTATTTATTTTATTTTGAATTATTTATTTTATTTTTTATTATTTTTCAATATTATTTACTTAATTTTTTATTATTTTTTTCGTTTTTATTTTTTTATATTATTTATTTTTTTTTCTTATTATTTATTTTATTTTTTATCATTGATTTTTTTTATTATTGATTTTGTTTTTTTGTTTATTCTATTTTTTATCATTGATCTTATTTTTTATTAGTGATTTTATTTTTTATTATTGATTTTATTTTTTATTATTGATTTTATTTTTTTAAATTTATTTTATATTATTTGTTTTTTTTTAATATTTATTTTATTTTTTATTATTAATTCTATTTTGGTTTATTTATTTTTTTTATCATCCATTTCATTTTTTATCATTAATTATTTACTATATTTTTTATTTTTTACTTTTTTCATCTCTATATATTATTTATCATTATTTAGTGATATTATTTCATGTTTTTTTCAATCAAAAAATTGAAAACAATTCAGTATTATGTTTTTTTGTGAATTAAAATTTTTGGATTTTATTTTTTGAAAAAAATCAAATTTCAAAATTTTGTATTCGAGTTTTTATTTTTTATGGAGATAAAATACCAGATACCTAGTTTAGAGATTTTTTAAAATTTTTTTGTTGAAGAAAATCAAAATTTCACAATTTTGCTTTAAAAAAATTCAGTAATATTTATTCTTATTTATTTTTTCTAGTTTTTATCATATTTTTTTATTTATTTTTAATTTATTTTTTAATTTATTTCTTAATTTATTTTTTAATTTAATAATAATTAATTTATTATTTACTATTTTTAGTATTTATTATTTACTGTATTTTTTAGTATTTACTTTTTTATCTCTATTTATTATTTATCAATATTATTTTATTATCTTTTAATTAAGAATTTTAAAAAAATCTTTATTTGGCTTTTTGTAAATTAAAATTTTGTAAACATGGTTTTTCGGGGAAAATCAAAATTTCACAATTTTGCCTTAAACAATTGATTAAATATTTTAATCGACTAAAATTCATTTTTATTCAATTTTATATTTTTTATTTTATTTTATTTTAATTTGTCATTTATCAATAATAAATTTATTATGGATTATTATTATTTTACTATTATTTATTTTTTATCATGATTTAGGTTTTATTGTTTATTATTATTGTTTATTTTTTATTATTTATTTTTTATTATTTATTTTTAATTATTTATTTTTAATTATTTATTTTTGATTATTAATTTTTAATTATTTATTTTTTATTATTTATTTTTTATTATTCATTTTTTATTATCAACTTCTTTGTCTCTAATTATTGTTTATCATTATTTATTGATATTCTTTTATCTTTTAATCTAACCATTAAAAAATTCAATATTCAGTTTTTGTAAAATAAAATTTTTGAATTTTTTTATTCGAAAAAAAATTTAAAATTACGTTGAAAAAAGATTTGAAAAAAAAGTTGAAAAAAGTCAACTTTTGCTTTTTAAAAGGTTAAATTAGAGATACTGAAAAAAAAGAAGAAAAAATAAATTTTTAAATTTTGTATTTTGAAGAAAATTTAAAATTCACAACTTTGATCCAAAAAATTGATAAAATATTTCAATTGATTAAAATTTATTTTTATTTTCTTTCCTTTTTTTAATTTAATTTAATTTTTTATCATTTATTAATAATGAATTTTATTTATTAATAATTATTTTCTATATTTATTTTTTTGTTAATTATTTTATTTTTTGTTATTTATTATTTTATTCTTTGTTATTTATTATTTTATTTTTTGTTATTTATTATTATTCTTTGTTATTTATTATTTACTATATTCAATTAATTAAATTAATTATTCAATTTTAATAATTCGATTAAATTATTATTAATTATAATTATAAATTAAATTTTAATTAATTATTATTATTAAATTAATTATTATTATAATTTAATTAATTATTATTATAATTTAATTAATTATTATTATTATTTAATTAATTATTATTATAATTAAATTAATCAGTATTATAATTAAATTAATTAAATTTTAATTAATTGAAATTGAAATTTTTTTAATCGAAAAACTTTTAAAAAAGATCAATATTTTGCAAATGGAAATTCTAGAATTTTTCATTTTCCAAAAGAATTAAAGTTTTGCTGTTTTTCTAAAGAATATTAAAATTTTAGAATTTGCATTTTAAAAAAATTAAAATTTAAAAATTTTGTCTTTTGGTGTAAAAAACTAAAACTTCTGAATTATTTTTCAAAAAAAAGTTGAAAGCTTCGTTCCTTTTTTAAATTGAAAATTCATAATTTTTTCCAAAAAAATTTAAATTTTGAAATTTCGTCTTCCTAATGTAAAATTAGATTTTTTTGGACTTCTGCTTTTTTTTAAACCGATAAAATTTCAGCATTTTGCATATTTTGATTTTTTTTTCAAGAAAATCAGAAGTTTTCAAAAACTAGAGCTCTACCGAATTTTGCACAAAAAAAAATAAAATTTCAGTTTTGCTCTCGTTGAAAAAAATGTTATTTTAAACTTTTGTTTAGAAAAGTAAAATTTTGCATTGAAAAAAATTTTAAAATTTCAAAATAACTTTTACAAAAATTTAAAATTCCAAAATTTTTTTCAAGAAAATAAAAATTCCAGTATTTTATACTGTAAACAACTGAAGTTTTAAACTTTAGTTGAAAAAAAATTTCAAATTTTAGAATTCTGCTTTTTTCTTTTCATTTTTTTTCTTTTTTTGTTTTTTCTCTTTTCTTCTTTTGGGTTTTTTTCAGAAATTTCAACAGATTGTGAGAAAATCATTGTTGTAAAGTTTTCTCAAGAATTCGTTGCAACAAAAATTCGCAAGCAGCTGGAAAATTCAAAGAAAAATAACATGTCATAGGAATTTTGACGAAATTTTTTTCTTCAAAATATAAAGAAATTCAAATATATACAAAATTCGTTGAAATTTTTATGAAAATTCTGCAAAGAATTTGGAAAAATAATCAAAATTCGAAAATTTTGAAAATTCTACATGACTATGATACTGTAGGTTTAAAAAATCTCACTGGCTTACTGTAATATATTGTAACAGTGGGATCATGATCAATCATACCCAATGTTCCATGCGTTTACTGTAATCATAGTTCAAAGTAGATGCCTTTCAAGGAAATAATCGTATTATGATCGATAGGATCATGGCTCGTCATACTGTAGACTTAGATTCACATGTGCTTACTGTAACGTATAGGCCATTTGGTGGCGGAAGTGCGACTCAAAAAATTTACAAACATAAATCATCCCACTTTTATTAGTATGAAAAAAAGAAGCAATATATGTAATTTGAGCAATTAGCGAAAAAAATAACAAAACGTGTACAAAATATAATAAAAATCTCGTTTCCTGAATATAGCATAGGATAAAAGTCGCAACGTTGAAAAGCAGGTACGAAAATAATTCTACAGTAATCAGAAAAAAATTGCACCTGCTTTTCAATTTACGTACGGTTACTGTATATAATGTCGAGCGGAAATTTTTCGAGTCGACGCGTCGGAACAATAGTTTTTTTGTTGAACCCGTCGAACCGATGTTTCAAAAATGTGAAATTCGTACCTGCATACGTCACCTTTGCATATGATGATGGATACTGTAGCCGGCGTTATGATCCAAACAAGTTAAATCTATCATATTATTATTATTATTATTAATATTATTATTATTATTAGTGGATAATTGTTCCACTTGTTGATTGTCGCTGAATTTCTTGGCTACTGCGTTTATACCGTCGGCCAAAAACGCGGAAGAAGCTGAAAAAATTAGAGTTTAAAATTTCGAAAAAATTAAAATTATAAAATTTAACAAAAATTTAAATTCAAAATTAATTTTTATTTAATTAAATTTTATTTAAAAAAAAATATTTCAAAAGTATTGTTATTACTAATATCCAAAATTTCGAAATTTAATTTAAGAAAAAAAAACAAAATTTCAGAAACTTTTTTTTTTTGAAAAAAAATTGAAATTTTAAAATTTAGTTTTTTCAGAAAAATTAAAATCGCGAAAGTTGTTTTTTAAATGCAGAAAAAAAGTAGAATTTTAGAATCTTGTTTGAAAAAATGAAAAAAAAAATTGTCGCCGCAAAAACTTGAAATTTCAAAATTTTCTAGAATCCATAAAAATGTTCGGAATTGAAAAAAATTCGGGAATAGAATCCCCCGGCCCTGAAATTCAAACTCTGCGACAAAAATCAGAATTTTTGAATAAAATTTCATGATTAAAAGTTTACAACAAAATTTAGAATTTCCAAAAATCAAAATTTAGATTTTCAAAATTCGAAATTTAAATAGATGATTATTCTAAACTCAAAACTTCTTAAATTAGAACCCCCCCCCAAGATTAAAGTTTGGTCGATAAAACTTCTAAAATTCAGCTTTTACAACGAAAATTGAAATTTTAAAATTTCTAAATTTAGAATTTCTTAAATTTGAGAGTTGATATTTTAAAAACCTTAATTTTAGAATTTTTGAAATTCAATATTTAACTTCGGTGGATACAATCTGTAAAATTCAAATTTTACAGAATATTAGTTTTTTAAAATTCGAATATAAAAATTTTGAAATTGGAACCTACAAAATTTCAATTTTCAAAATCTGGAATTTCGAATTTTCAAAATTCTAAATATAGAAATTTTGAAATTATAATCTCCGAGATTAAAATTTGGTCGACAAGACTTGTTAAATTCAAATTTTGTAACAAAAACTAGAATTTTTAAAATTCGAAAATTAGAATTCTAAAAATTTGAAATCAAAGATTTTTGAAGATACAACTTCCAAGATTTAAATTTCGTAAATAAAATTTCTAAAATTCAAATTTTACATAACAAACTAAAATTTTGAAAATAAAAAAATTAGAATTTGAAAAAAATAATTTATAATTTTTGAAATTAAAAACTCCAAGATTTAAATTTGGTGGATAAAACTTTTAAATTCAAATCAAAAAATAGGAGCTTCAAATTTTGAGGTTTACAATTTTCGAAATTCCAAATTTAGAATTTTCAAAGTTCAAAATTCAGAATTTCAACAATTCAAAATTCAGAATTTCCGAAATTAAAAGGTTTAAAATTCTTGAAATTAAAGCCTCCAAGATTTATTAGTGGATAAAAGTTTTAAAATTATGAATTTTAGAACAAAAATTAGAATTTAAAATTCTAAATTTAGAATTTTTGGAATTAAAATCTCCAAAATTTAAATTTGGTGGGTAAAACTTGCAAAATTCATAGTTTACAACAAAATTAAGATTTTTAAAAATGAAAAATCCAGAATTCGTCAGTACAATTTTCGAAATTAGTATTTCGCAATAAAAATTAGAATTTTTGCAAATTCAAAATTTAAAATTTTTAAATACAATCTAAAAACTTTAAATTTCGCGAAAAATTCTAAATTTTAAAAATTAAAATTTCAAAAAAACAAATTCAAATTTCGATAAAATGAAAATTTTACAAAACAAATTCAAATTTTAAAAATCAAAATTTCGCAAAACAAAGTCAGATTTTAAAAATTCAAATTTAAAATTTTTGAATTTTGATGATAAAGTTGGAATTTATTTTTTTGCAAAAAAAACTTACACGGAAATTGGGTGCCTTAAAGCGTTATTGTTTTTTAATCCAAGTGGGTGTTTTTAGTTTTTGTTCATTTTCCAATTTTTGCTTGTTTTCTTTTTTCTTTTTTGTTTTTTCAGTTTCTCAATATTTTGACCTCTATTTTGTTTGTCTACCTTTTTCCTTGTTTTTGTTTTTATTTCTTCATTTTTTCGTTCTTAAAATTTTTCGCCTTTACTTTTCTTGTTGTTTTTTACTTGTTCATTATCTTTCTATTTTAAGCTTCTTTTTTTATTCATTTCTTGCGCTGCTTTAATTCCTACTATTGCTGCATTTTTTGTTCTTCTTTTTTTGTTTAATTTTTTGTTTTGTTTTTTACTTGTTATAAAGCAAATATTCTTTGTATTTTTACTTTTCGATTTTTTTTCACTTTTTTACTTTGTTTTTTTCTGTTTACAATTTGTTTAATTTTCATGCTCACATTCTGTTTTATAATTATTGATTTTTTCTTTTTTTGTTTCCCCACTTGTATTTACTTTTGTTATTTTTCCTTTACTATTATTTGTTTTTCTGTTTTTTCCTCAATTTCTATAGTTTTTTGCTTTGTTGTTTTTGTTTTTCAACTATTGTTTGTTGTTTTTTTATATTTTTTTCTATTTTTGTTCTTCTTTTTTTGTTTATTTTTTTGCTTTGTTTTTTTTGTTTTGTTTTTTCCTTGTTATAAAGCAAATGTTCTTTGTATTTTTACTTTTCGATTTTTTTTTCACTTTTTTACTTTGTTTTTCTTCTGTTTACAATTTGTTTAATTTTCATGCTCACATTCAGTTTTATAATTATTCATTTTTTCTGTTTTTGTTTCTCTACTTGTATATATTTACTTTTGTTATTTTTCCTTTACTATTATTTGTTTTTCTGTTTTTTCCTCAATTTCTATAGTTTTTTGCTTTGTTGTTTTTGTTTTTCAACTATTGTTTGTTGCTTTTTTATGTTTTTTTTCTATTTTTGTTCTTCTTTGGTTGGTTTTTTTCACTTTTTTGTTCATTTTTTTGGTAATTTACCAGTAGCTAATAACAATTCTTCCAATAATTTGTCGAAAGTTTTAATGCCGAACAGGCTGGCCAATTGTAAATCTTCGACAAATTGCTGCGACATGGCTTGCAAAGGGGGCAAAAGTAGCAATAAACTACCGAAACGAACTTTGTCATTTTCCGAACGCCTATTGGTCACATATTCGTGAAAAGCGGTCAAAAATTGTTGACGAGTTTCTTTCACTTTCGTTTTGTTCACTAGACCGGAAGCGTCTTGAAAGAAAAAGAAAAAAAATTGAACAATAATATAAAAAATTAAAAATAAAAAATTGAAAATAAAAACTATATAGAAAAAAAAATAAATAAACCACGAATAAGAAAAACAAAAACTAAAAAAACGAAGCTATTGGAAAAAAACGAAAAAAAGAAAACTAAATATTAGCTTGAAAAAAATGTGAAAGAGAGAAAAAAATGAAAATAGAAAAAGCAAAACTATGAAAATATGGCATAAGAACGAAAAAAAGAGAAATAACAAATCATGAGCATGAAAAAATAAATAAAAAAAAAGAAAAATCATGAAGAAGATAAAAAAGGAAACAATGACGTGAATGAAATATCAAATAAAGAACAATGAAAAAATGAAATACAAAGTAAAATAAAAAAACAAACTAAGAATATAAATAAAAGTATAAATAAAACACAAACGTGTGAAGAAGTTTTAAAAGCAATACTAAATTAAAAAAAGATAAAAATAAAGAATTAAACAATAAATATAAAAACGAAAAAGAATAGTAAACAAAAATGGAAGTATAAAACTAAATAAATTTAGAAAAGAAACAACGACAAAAAAGAGAAAAAATGAATAGATTAAAAAATAAAAAGACAAAGTTAAACTGAAACAAAAGCATACTAAACGAAAAAGAAAAAATATGAAAACGGAAAAGAAAAAACGGAATTACCAGAAAAATAAACAAAAAAGTGAAGAAAACACGAACCAAAGAAGAACAAAAATAGAAAAAAACATAAAAAAGCAACAAACAATAGTTGAAAAACAAAAACAAAAAAGCAAAAAACTATAGAAATCGAGGGAAAAAACAGAAGACAAATAATAGTAAAGGAAAAATAACAAAAGTAAATATATATGAAAACAAAAAAAAGAAACAAAAACGGAAAAAGTGAACAATAAAATAAAAAATTAAAAATAAAAACTATAAAAACATAAACCACGAATAAGAAAAACAAAAACTAAAAAAAACGAAGCTATTGGAAAAAAACGAAAAAAAGAAAACTAAATATTAGCTTGAAGAAATGTGAAAGAAAGAGAAAAAATTAAGGAGTGGAAAAAAATGAAAATAGAAAAAGCAAAACTAAGAAAATATGGCATAAGAACGAAAAAAAGAGAAAAAACAAAACATCAAAGTAAAATAAAAAACAAACTAAGAATATAAAAAACCACGTTAGAAAGTAAATAAAAGTAGAAGAAACAAATAAAAGTATAAATAAAAAACAAACGTGTGAAAAAGTTTTAAAAGCAATACTAAATTAAAAAAAGATAAAAATAAAGAATTAAAAAATAAACATAAAGATGAAAAAGAATAGTAAACAAAAAGCGAAGTAAAAAACTGAATAAATTTAGAAAAAAAACAACGACAAAAAAGAGAAAAAAGAATAGATTAAAAATGAAAAAGACAAAGTTAAACTGAAACAAAAGCATTCTAAACGAAAAAGAAAAAATAGGAAAACGGAAAAGAAAAAACGGAATTACCAGAAAAATGAACTAAAAGTGAAGAAAATACGAACCAAAGAAGAACAAAAATAAAAAAAAACATAAAAAAGCAACAAACAATAGTTGAAAAAAACAAAAAAGCAAAAAACTGTAGAAATTGAGGAGAAAACAGAAAGACAAATAATAGTACAGGAAAAATAACAAAAGTAAATACAAGTAGAGAAACAAAAACAAAAAAATGAATATTATAAAACAGAATGTGAGCATGAAAATTAAACAAATTGAAAACAGAAAAAAACAAAGTAAAAAAGTGAATAAAAATCGAAAAGTAAAAATACAAAGAATATTTGCTTTATAACAAGTAAAAAACAAAACAAAAAAACAAAGCAAAAAAAAGAAGAACAAAAAATGCAGCGATCGTAGGAATTAAAGCAGCGCAAGAAACGAATAAAAAAAAAGAAACTTAAAATAGAAAGATAATGAACAAGTAAAAAACAACAAGAAAAGTAAAGTCGAAAAATTTTAAGAACGAAAAAATAAAGAAACAAAAACAAAAACAAGGAAAAAGGTAGACAAACAAAATAGAGGTCAAAATATTGAGAAACTGAAAAAACAAAAAAGAAAAAAGAAAACAAGCAAAAATTGGAAAATGAACAAAAACTAAAAACACCCACTTGGATTAAAAAACAATAACGCTTTAAGGCACCCAATTTCCGTGTCGTCCAATTGTAATTCGCGCATCGGTTCTACAAGTTCGTCCAAAATTCGAAAAACCACGTGACTTGAAAAAAATTTAAATTTCAGTTTTTTGAAATTTTTAAAATTTTTCATTTTTGATGCTTTTTTTAATTTTACATTTTTGAAAATGTTTTATTATTTGTTGATTTGAATTTGACTTTCTTAAAATTGATAAATTTGAATTTTTTTTTTCAAAATTATTTTCAAAAATTCGAAAATGCTTTTTAATTTCAACAGATTTTTTCCTTAATTTTCACTTTTCGAAATTTTTCAAAATACATTATTTTAATAAATGTGATAAAAATGGTAAAAAAATACAATTTCTAGCTCAAATTTTCATTTTTCCCAAAATTTTTTACATTTTTTATTCTTCAAAGATTAAAATTTTTGAAATTTTGAACGAAATTATAAAAAATAATAATTTTGAAATTTAATTTAAAATTGAACAGTATTATTAAATTTTACACTTTTCAGAAATTATGATTTTCGAAACTATGACGTCATCTAAATAATGGCCAATAGAATTTTTTACCCAAATTTTCATTTTTTCAAAATCTTAATATTAACTTCCAAATTTATCACATTTTTCCTATTTTTCAAATTTTACACTTTTCAAATGTAACGATTTTTTAAATTATAGACGTCATCAAATTGATAAAAATCTAGAATTTTTTGCCCAAATTCTATTTTTTTCCCGAAAAATTTTGAAGTTAATTTTCAAATTTAACGGAATTTTTCGCTCGAATGCACAAATTTTCTAATTTTACACTTTAAAAAAATTGAATTTCTAAAATTATGACGTCATTAAAATGGTAAACAATAGAACTAAAAATTAAACTTTTTTCAATTTTAAAATTTTAAACTTCTCAAAAAATGAAATTTCAAAAAATTATTACGTCATAAAAATTAAAAAATAAAACTAAAAAACCTTTTTTCTAATTGTCAAATTTTACACTTTTTAAAAGTTGAAATTTTAAAAAAATATGACGTCATAAAAATGGTAAAAAAATGAAACGGGACATAGAACTTTTTAATTTTCAAATTTAACGCTTTTTAAAAATTAAAATTTTTAAAAATTATGACGTCATAAAAATAATAAAAATAGAACTCACTTGACGTCATGGATATTTGACGAATGATGACGAGGTATACAAGCGTCGTTGCTCAACAAAAGTACGCCCTTGTAGGGTAATGAACGGCGGGCCACGCCCAAAAGTAGGTGCTCGGCGGAATACGAACGTAACAAAGACACCTAGGAAAAAAAATTCCGATAAAAATCTGATATTTTGCAGAAAAATTATAAAATTCTGTTATTTTTTGCGAAATTTAAAAATTCTAAAAAAATCCGGTAAAAAACTGATTTTTTTCCAAAAAATATTTGAAATTCATAAAAAAAATCCAATATTTTGCAGAAAGATTCTAAAATCCTGATATTTTTTGCAGAAAAAGTTCTAAAATTCTAAAAAAAACCTGGTAAAAATCTGATTTTCTTTCGAGTTCTAAAAAATTATGATATTTTTCAAGAAAATTCTGAAATTCTGCTATTTTACGCGAAAAAAAATTCCGAAATTTTTGATATTTTTTTGCCGAAAAAAATCTAAAATTCAAAAGAATTCTAATGAAAATCAGATATTTGCCCAAAATAATTCAAAAATTCTGGAAATATCTGGACAAAAATATGATTTTTCCCGGAAAAAACGTAAATTCTGACGAGAATCTGTAATTTTCCATTTAAAACTCTAAAACATTGAGAAATTCCGATAGAAGTCTGATATTTTAAAAAAAGTTCTAGAACTATCAACAAATTCTGATAGAAATAGACATTTTCCGGAAAAAATTTCAAAATTCTAAAAAACTTCTGATAAAAACCTAATGACAAAAATTCTGAAATTCGGATGTATCTGACGTTTTTCAAAAAATTCTAAAAAAATTCGGATATTTCCGGGAAAGATTCCAAAATTCTGATAGAAATCTCAAGAATTTTGATTTAAATCTTTTTTTAAATTTTCATTCCAATTCTTTTGAATCCCACTTCATCGTCCAAACTAAAGGGCGGCAAAGCTATAGCCTACTGTGAAATTCAGACTTTACAGTTATTAAAATTTCAAACTCAAAATTCTAGGAAAAAGAGGGAAAATTCAGAAAAAGTTACAATTTGTCAAAATTTTGGAATTCTGAAAAAAAAATTTCGCGAAAATGTGGAAAAATTTACTGTCTCTAAATTGAAATCTTTTTTCAATTTCTTTTCAAAATAGCAAAAAAAATTTCGTTTTTTCTAAAAATCTCACCTGATCGTACAAATTCAAACATCTAGAAAAATAAACTTGAAAAAAATGAAAAATTTGAATTTTTAAAACTAGGAAAAATTTTTAAAATTATGAAAAACTTGAATTTTTAAAATTATAGAATTTTGAATTTTTTCCAAAAATAAAAATTGTTCCAGATTTTTTTTTTGTAAAAAATCCTACCTGATTGTCCAAACTGCTCATTCTAAAATTCAGAATTTTCATCTATTAAAATGTAACATTCAAAACTCCAGAAGAAAAGAATTTAGAAATCTTGAAAAAATCAGAATTTTAAGAATTTTGGAATTCAATTTGAAAAAGAATATAAATTTGAAAATTACAAAAAATTAAAATTTTTAGAATTTTCCATTTTTCCCAAACCGCTCATTTTAAATCCGGAATTTTTACTTATCAAAAACTAAAAGTCAAAGTTTAAGGAAAATGAATTTCAAAATTTTAAAAAAATCAGAATATTTATATGGAATCTAGTAATTCGGATACATTAAATTTTTTTTTGAAAACCTTTTCATGATTTTTTTTTGAAGTAAATTTTTTTTCAAAATTGAAAAAAATTTTTTTTAGTTTTTTTTCGAATTTTTTTCTCATAAAAATTTCACCTGATTGTTCAAACTTAATTTTATGAACGACGTCAAAAGCTTTAGCCCATTCTACCAACAGTAAAAATTGTTCTTTTTTCCAAATTTTTCAAATCCGAAATTCTAGAATAATGAACGTGAAAATTCTAAAAACATTAGAATTTTCAGCATTTTGGAATTCTGACTTTATTTTTCCCAAAACTTTTCTTGATTTTCAAGTAAAAAAATTGGTTTTTTTTCCGAAATAAATTTTTTTTTCACATCTTTTCCTTAAAAATCTCACCTGATCGTCCAAACTCAATTCTATAAACGGCGGCAAGGCTTTGGCCCATTCTACCAACAGTAATAATTGTTCTTTAATCGAATCGGCCAAATCTTCGACGGTGGCCAAACGGGTTTTGCCGCCGGCGTTGCCGCCTAAGAAACCGCCCGCGCCGGCGCCGCACGTCGACGGAGAATGAGCCGCCGACGACGACGCGGGCGTCGACGGACCGGAAATGTTGGGTGTACAGGCGCCGGACGTCGTCGATTGTTGACGGACGAATAGATTTTCCGCCTGTTTCAAAGCGGCCAATTGGTCCTCGGGAGTGACGGCCGGCGGGCAATAGACTGAAAATGATGTAAAAAATGAGGAAAATTTTGAAAAAATTAAAAATTTTTCTAAATTTAATCGAAATGTTTTTTTATTCTTTGATTTTTTTAATCCTGCTAGTGAATTTTACAATATTTTAAACCCGATTCAAGACATTTTTGGTGAAATTATTTTTAAATTTCGACTCTATTCGGACGAATTACGCAAAATTTTGAAATTTTTACAAATATTTTAAAGTTTTTTTTTTTTTAATTATTTTTTGATCATGTTTGCCTAAATTTACAAAAAATTTGCCCCAAAAAAAATTTTACAATATTTTGAGCTCAATTCAAGATCTTTTTGATGAATTTTTTGTAAATTCCATTTTTTCGATAAATTTCGCAAATGTTAAAAAATTCTACAATATTCTACACTTTTTTGAAATTATTTCGACTAATTTTAACAAAATTTACAAAAAGTTTTCATAGAATGGATTTAACTATATTTTAAGCCCAATTTACCACTTTTTTGCTGAAATTTCAGGTTTTTTCCGACGAATTTCGCAAAATTTTAAAAAGACTTACACTTTTTCAACACTATTTCGATTATTTTCAACAAATTTCACAAAAAAATTTGCATAAAAATTTTATTGGAATAAAATTTCAAGTATTTTAAGCTCAATTTACCACATTTTTGGTCAAATTTTTTTATTTTCTGTTTTTTCCGAGAAATTTCGCATAATTTCAAGAAATTCTACAATATTTTACACTTTTTTAAAAATTATTCTGATCATATTTGACGAGATTAACAATAAATTTGCACATAAATTTTATTCTTCAATTTTTTGAGCCCAATTTGCGACATTTTTGGTAAAATTTTTTCTTGAAATTTATTTTTTTTTCAAATTTCGATTTTTTTCCGATAAATTTTGCAAAATTTTTACAATATTTTACACTTTTTTAACATTATTTTGACCATTTTCAACAAAATTCACAAAAAAGTTGCATAAAAATTTTGTTGGAATGAATTTTACTATATCTTAAACTCAATTTACGACTCTTTTGGTGAAATTTTTTTTGAAATTTCGGGGTTTTCTTCTGACGAATTTCGAAAAAATAAAAAAATAACAGTTTTTCAATATTATATTTAGCATATTCCACGAAATTTCCACGAAAATTGCATTTAAAAAATATTTTCGAATGGATTTTACAACATTTTTCGTGAAACTTTGCCAAAAAATCAATTTTTTTCCAATAAATTTCGCAAAATTTTAAAAAACTTTTACAATGTTCTCTCCAATTTTTAAAATTTTTTTTCGACCATATTTCAACAAAAATTTTCAAAAAAATTTTACAAAATTTTAAAACGGTTTATGAAAATTTCAACATATTTCAATTTTTTTTAAATTTTCAAAGTATGTTCCATTGAAATTTCAAAAAAATTTGCACTCAAATTTTTTTTTGCGAAGGAATTTATCAATATTTTACGTTAAATTTACGACAAAAATTTATCGGGTAGCATATTTTGAAAATATCGGAACCGGGTCCAAAACTTTGAGAATATTCAGTTCGGGTCCGGATCCGGGTCCAACGGAATGTTCGGGTAATTTCGGGCCTTATTTTCGGTCCGGGTACCTCATGCATCTCTAGTATGAGATAGAGTAGCATATTGGGTCTAGCTCTGGGTCCAAAATTTTAAGAATATGGTGTTCGGAATCGGGTCTAAAACTTTAAGGATTTTGTGTTCGGGTCCTAGTCCAGAAAAATGGACGAGTAATTCCGGTTCCTCTTTCTAATCTGGATATCTGATACATCGAGTATCGGGTAGCATATCGGTCCAGGTCGGTGTCCAAAATTTTTAGAATATCGGTTCCTGGTTTGAGTCGAAAATTTTAAAAATATTGGGTTCGAGTCCGGGACCGAAATTTTAAGAATAAAGGGTTCGGGTCCGGGTCCAAAAAAATTGTCGAGTAATTTCGGATCTTGTTTCGGGTCCGGGAGCCTGATACATCTCTAGTATCGTGTAGTACATTTCGGAAATATTGAATCCAGGTTCGGATCCAAATTTTTAAAAAAATCGGGCCCGGGTAAAAAAATCTCACATAATGGTAGAGTAATTTCGGATCCGGATAACCGATACATCTTTAGTATCATGTAGCATATCGGGTCCAGGTCCGAGTCCAAAGTTATAACAACATCGGATCCGGGTTCAAAGTTTTGAGTATATTAGGTCCGGGTCCAAAATTTTAACGATATCGGGTCCCGGCCTTAGTCTAGAAAAATGGTTGGGTAATTTCGGGTTCGGGTATCTGGTACATTTCTAGTATAGGGTAGCCTCCCGGTTCAGGTCCGGGTCCGGTATTTCAAAAATATCGGATCCGCTTACGGGTACAGGTTCAAAATTTCAAGAATATAGAGTCCGGGTATCAGACACATCTCTACAAAAATTATGGAAATTTTCCTAGAAAACGCTCAATCGTTTTCTTTTTTACCATGATCCGCCCCGTAAATTTGCGGCGAATGCGCCGCTGCCGTCGACGTCGAATAACGTGGCCCGGCGTCGTCGCTAAATTTCCTATCAACTATCGTACTAGTCGTCATCGAATTCGAATGCGGATCGTCGACGACGACGATTTTTGTCGTCGTCGTCGTCGATGGCGTTGACGGCTGACGCTCGATGGAAACGCGGCGCCGCGCGGATAAAACGCTCGGCGGCGGGACCGCCGGCGGCGACATCGGCGACGACGGCGTCGAAGGAGCGAAATTAAAATTATTATTGTTATTGTTTATAGTATTATTATTATTATCATTATAATTTGTTGTTTTCGTTATTGTTGTTGTTAATTTTTCGTCGTGTTTCAAATGCGAAGAACGATTATGTTGGCTGCTAGAACGTTTCCGTTTGACGCTGATACTGTCTCTTTCGCTTTGAACGGCTTAAATTAAGAAAAAAACATTCAAATTTTCTGAAAATTCCCCAATATTTTAACTGAAATTCTAAAAAATTCATCTAAGTTCTCATTTTTCAGCTACAATAAAGAAAATCTCCAAAGTTTTATCTATATTCTATTTAAAATTCTACAAAATTCAACATTATCCATATTTCATCTGATATTCTAAAGAATTATAATATTTCAAGGAATTTTTACTTTTAATTAAATTTCTAAAAAAAACCGTTCGTCAACAAGATTCTCTATAATTTCATCCATATTCTGAGTAAAATTCTGCAAAATTCTAGAAAAATAATCTATATTCCAACTGATGATGATCCTAAAAACTTCTCATCCTAATTAAAATTCTAATCCTAAATCCTAATTGGGATTCTGAAAAATACTTCATGTTTCAGATGATATTCTTAAGAATTGTAGAATTTTATCATTTCACATAGAATTCTAATTTCGTTAAAATTTTGAAAAATTCATTCGAGATTACTCTGAAATTCTCGGAAAAACACAAATTCATCAAACTTCTAATCAAAAATTCTAGAAAATACAATTTTTCATCAAAAATCTATTTAAAATTTTAAGAAATTTTGAAAATTCATTTTTATTTTTAACTAAATTAATAAAAAGCTCTAGAATTTCAACCATATTCTGAGTAAAAATTCAACGAAGTTCAAGAAAAAATAATCAGTATCTCAATTAATATTCTAGAGAATATTGGAAACTTTTCATCTTAATTGGAATTCTAGAAAGTTCAACTGATATTCCAAAAAATTCTAAACTTCATTTCGACTGGAATTCTATTTTTCAATTGGAAATTGGGATTTTAAAAAATTCATCAAATTTATAACTAAAATTTTAGGAAATTCTGGACGTTCATACATTTTTCCGACTGAAATCCTGAAAATCACTAGCACTTCATCCATATTCTTATTAAAATTCTATAAAATTCAAGAAAAAATATGCATATTTTGATATTGTAAAAATTTTTTAGAAACTTATCAGTCTAACCAACTGAAATTCTACATTCACTATAAATTATTGTTATGATTAAGCCGAAGTTCTAAAAATTCATCAATATTCTGAGTAAAATTTTAGAAATTCTAGAAAAATAATCTATAATTCTAATTGATGTTCTCACAAAAGTCCAGAAACTTCTCATTCTCATTCTAATTAAAATTATAATTATGATTGAAATTTTGAAAAATATCAATCATATTTCAACTGATATTCTAGAAAATTCT
>CAWUHX010000265.1:238954-403954 GCA_963922205.1 Romanomermis culicivorax | reverse complement strand
AAAAAATTTCACATTACAATAACCGTCATAAAAGTTATAATTCGATGGAAAAAAACTTCACAATTGACAAGTGATAAAAAATTCAATATAAATTCAGGATAAAAAATTCAAGATGGTATATTCACAACACAACTTGAAAAATGTAAACATGAAAATTTTTTCGTAAGGGTGTAAAAAAACATGAAATTTATGATCCATATTTACACCAAAAATTTAACATGTAAAGAACAACCATTACTAAAATCACACTTTGAGAAATACAGTAAACTCAATTTGGCCTATAATGGAGAAAGAACTTAACCATTCACAAGTGGTTTACAAAAATGGGATACAAAATAAAGATGGTAAATTTACACTCTTATAATTACTGTAGATCCAAAAAATGTAAACTTGAAAATTTTTTGTAAAAGTCTAAAGACTATGAAGTTCATGATCATTATTTACACAAAAAATGCCACATGACAACAATAACCATGATTAAAATCACAATTTGAGATGTACAGTAAACCCAATTAGGGATATAGTAGAAAACTACTGAACAATGCATAACTGATTTACACAAATTTACAATTTTTACTTTACAATTTAATTTAAATTTATATTTAAATTTTATTTATTTACAGATTTGAATTTACAAAAATTAGAATACAAAATAAATATAATAAATGTACACTCTTACGATTACTGTAAAATTGAAAAATGTAAACCCAAAAAAATTATGTAAAGGATGATGCTAATTTACATAGTAAATTTTAGATAACAATAACCATGACTAGAGTCGCAATTTGAGAAATACAGTAAACTCAATTTAGGCTACAGATAAAAAAGAACTTTACAATTCACAAGTGATTTACAAAAATTGGGATAGAAAATAAAGGAAGTAAATTTACACTCCTATAGTTAATATAGAATTGAAAAATGTAAACTACTCGAAAATTTTTTGTGTAGGTCTGGAAAAAACATGAAACTCATGATCCTTATTTACAAAAAAAATCCATATGTAAACAATAACTACTAAAATCACAAGATGAGAAAAACAGTTAAACCCAATTCGGGCCATGAAAGAAAAACTTAACAGTTCACATGGAAGTGATTTACAAAATTTAGGACAAAAATTCAACATGGTAAATTTACACTCCTAAAATGACTGTAGAATTAAAAAACGTAAACTTGAAATTTTTTTTTGTAATGTGTAAAAAAACATGAAATCTGTGATCCTAATTTACGTAGAAAATTTCAAATGTAAAGGATAACCATGACTGAAATCATAATGTTAGAAATACAGTAAACTCAATTTAGGCTATAAAAGAAAAAGGACTTTACAATTCACAACTGATTTACAAAAATTTAGATACTAAATAAAAAAGAGTATAAATTTACACTCTTATGATTACTGTAGCATTAAAAATGTAAACTGGACGATTTTTTTGTAAAGCTGTAGAAAACATGAAATTTAAGATCTTTATTTACACTAAAAATGTCACATGACAATAAAGGCCATTACAGTAAACTCAATTTGAGTCGTAATGGAAGAACAAGAATATACCCAATTCATATGAAAGTAATTGATTTACAAAATTTGTGATAAAAATTCAAGATGCCGAATTAACATCCTTAAAATTACTGTAGAATTGCAAATTGTAAACCAGAAAAATGTTTGTAAAGGTGTAAAAACTAGAATTCATGATTTATATATACGGAAAAGTTAACATGTAAACAATAATCATGAATGACTAAAATCACAATCTGAGAAAAACAGTAAACTCAACCTGGGCTATATTAGAAGAAAAACGTCCCCAATTTACATGGAAGCGACTTGCAAAAATAAGGACAAGAATTCAAGATGGTAAATTTACACTCCTAAAATTACTGTAGAATTAAAAAATGTAAACTAGAAAATTTTTTTTTTGTAAAAGTGTAAAAAACACAAAATTCCTGATCCTAATTTACATACAAAATTTCACATGACGAAAATAACTATACACGACTAAAATCACATGTCAGAGTTGCAATAAAAGCTAGAATCAAGCATTCTACAGCTCAAAACTAGACATTCGATCGACCAAAGCAAAACCGATTCATCGACTGTAGGAATTATGCGCCAGGCTACTGTACACAAAAAGAAAGAAAAATTACGATCACTTTTCAACGTATACGTAGAAAAATCGTTGTTTATTAGCTTTTCAAACATTTTTATCGGTTTTTTGAGAGCTTTTCCGGTCGGCGAGGGGGGAAAAGTCGATTTATATATATTCTTTTATCGATCACTGCTTATCGTATAGAAAATTTGCGGTATTTTTGTACGACGAAAACATCTAAAAATAGTATCGAAGGCACGTGATTTTTGGAAAGATGAAAACATTTGGGGTATAAAATTGGGCCGAATTTTTTTCTTACTCCTGTTCAAAAATAGAATTTTGAAACGATTCAGACACCGGGTGTATAACAAAATGTGTACTCGAGTGGCTGAAATGACCCACTGGATGGAATGATGGAACCGGCTAGAACGACACGGTGACTGAATCGATTCAGTGGCTGAAACGGTATTGTTATCTAGTCGATAGTAGGAGTAAAAATGTGGTGGCTGAATCGACTCAGTGGCTAAAATGATGCAGTTGGCTGAATCCATAGACCATGTGGAGAAGCAGTGGCTGAAATGATCCAGCTGGCTGAATCGATAGTACAACTGCAGAAGTGGTGACTGAATCGACTCAGTGGCTGAAACGGTATTGTTAGCTTAGTCGATAGTAGAAGTGAAAATGTGGTGGCTGAATCGACTCAGTGGCTGAAATGATGCAGTTGGCTGAATCCATAGACCATGTGGAGAAGCAGTGGCTGAAATGATCCAGTTGGCTGAATCGATAGTACAACTGCAAAAGTGGTGACTGAATCGACTCAGTGGCTGAAACGGTATTGTTAGCTTAGTCGATAGTAGAAGTAAAAATGTGGTGGCTGAATCGACTCAGTGGCTGAAATGATACAGTTGCCTTAATCGATAGAAGTAAAAAGGGGGAAGCTGAATCAACTCAGTGACTGAAATGATGCAGTCGGCTGAATCAATAGTACATGTGAAAAAAGCAGTGCCTGAAACTATGCAGTTGACTGAATCGATAGTACCCGTGAAAAAGTGATGGCTGAATCGACTCAGTGGCTGAAATGATGCAGTTGGCTGAATCCATAGACCATGTGCAGAAGCAGTAGCTGAAATGATCCAGTTGGCTGAATCGATATTACAACTGCAAAAGTGGTGACTGAATCGACTCAGTGGCTGAAATGATGCAGTTGGCTGAATCCATAGACCATGTGGAAAAGCAGTGGCTGAAATGACGTACTGGCTCGATTGATGGAACCGGCTAGAACAACACGGTGGCTGAATCGATTCAGTGGCTGAAACGGTATTGTTAGCTTAGTCGATAGTAGAAGTAAAAATGTGGTGGCTGAATCGACTCAGTGGCTAAAATGATGCAATTGCCTGAATCCATAGACCATGTGGAAAAGCAGTGGCTGAAATGACCCACTGGCTCGATTGACGGAACCGGCTAGAACAACACGGTGGCTGAAACGGTATTGTTAGCCTAGTCGATAGTAGAAGTAAAAATGTGGTGGCTGAATCGACTCAGTGGCTAAAATGATGCAGTTCCCTGAATCGACAGTACAAGCGGAAAAGACGAGACTGAATTGACTTAGTGATTGAATCGACTCAGTGGCTGAAACGATACCTTTCGCTAAATCCATAGACCATGTCAAAAAAGCAGTGGTTGAAATGACGCAGTTGGCTGAGTCTACTGTACATGTGAAAAAGCGGTTGCTGAAGAAATTCAGTGGCTGAAATGATACAGTTGGCTTAATCGATAGAAGTAAAAAAGGGGAAGCTGAATCAACTCAGTGGCTGAAATGATCCAGTTGGCTGAATCAATAGTACATGTGAAAAAAGCAGTGCCTGAAACTATGCAGTTGACTGAATCGATAGTACCCGTGAAAAAGTGATGGCTGAATAGACTCAGTGGCTGAAATGATGCAGTTGGCTGAATCCATAGACCATGTGGAAAAGCAGTGGCTGAAATGATCCAGTTGGCTGAATCGATAGTACAACTGCAAAAGTGCTGACTGAATCGACTCAGTGGCTAAAATGATGCAATTGGCTGAATCCATAGACCATGTGGAAAAGCAGTGGCTGAAATGATCCAGTTCGCTGAATCGATAGTACAACAGCAAAAGTGGTGGCCGAATCGACTCAGTGGTTGAATGGACTTGGTGACTGAAACAATGCCTTTGGCTGAATCCATAGAAAATGTGAAAAAAGTCATGGCAGAAATGATGCAGTTGCCTGAATATATCCATGCACCATGTGGAAAAGCAGTGGCTGAAATGTTACTATACGTGAAAAAGCGGTGGTTGAATAAACTCAGTGGCTGAAATGACGCAATTGACCGAAATAACACGGTGGCTGTCAGTGGCCGAAACGATGCCCTTCCATGAAACGGTGCATCGACAACCCATGTACAAAAGTGGTTGCTGAATCGATTCAGACAGTGACTAAATCAATGTCGGTGTGAAACAATGGTAGCTGAATCGACTCAGTAGCAGGGCTTTTTTCCGCACCTTGCGGAAATCGAAAAGAAAAATTTCCGCACCACCATTAAAAACATCAAAAAAGTTTCCGTTCCGTGCGGGAAACTCTCCAAAATTTTTCCGCACGACCCCAAAAAAACCTTCACTGTGCGGAAAAATAATCCTGCTCAGTAGCTAAAATGATGCAATTGGCTGAATCGATAGTACATGTGAAAAAACGGAGACTGAATCGATCCAATGGCTGACACAATGTAGTTGACTGAATCGATATCTACTACAAGTGAAAAAGCGGTGGCTGAATGGATTCAGTGGCTGAAACGATGCAGTTGGCTGAATTGATAGTACAAGTGAAAAAGCGGGGGCTGAATCGACTCAGTGGCCGAGATGATGCAGTTGGCTAAATCCATAGACCATGCGGAAAGTAGTGGCTGAAATGATGCAGTTGACCGAATCGTTAATACATGTGAAAAAGCAGTGGCTGAATCAACTCAGTGGCTGAAATGACGCAGTTTACCGAAATAACAAGGTGGCTAAAAAAGGGTGCATTGGGCTGGATTCATTGACGACGTAGAAAAACAGTTTCTGAATCGATTCAGTGGCTGAAATGATGCCCTTGCATAGAACAACGCAGTGGCTGAATCGTCAGCCCATGTAAAAAAAGTGGTGGCTAAACCGATCCAGACAATGACTAAATCTATGTCGGTGTGAAAAAATGAGGGCTGACTCGACTCAGTTGCTAAAACGATGCGTTTGCATGAAACAACGTAGTGGCTAAATCGATATTTCATGTGAAAAACTAGTAGCTGAACCGATCCAGTGGCTGAAACGATGCAGTTGGCTGAAACGTTAACGCGACTAAATCCATGGATCATGTGAAAAAGTGGTGGCTGAATCGATACATTGGCTGGAATGATGAAGTTGACTGAATCGATAGTACATATTCAAAAGCGATGGATGAATGTGCTCAGTGGCTAAAATGATACAGTTGGCTTAATCGATAGCAGAAGTAGAAAAGCAATGGCTGAAACGATGCAGTTCGCTGAGTCGATAGTACAAGTAAAAAAATGGTTGCTGAACCGACTCAGTGGCTGAATCGAGTCACTGGCTCAAATGATGCAGTTAGCGGAATCTACAATACAAGCAAAAAAGTGGTAGCTCGATTCACTCAGTGGCTCAATTGATGCAGTCGACCGGAACAACACGACGGCTGAATTGATTAAGTGGCTGAAATGATACAGTTGATAGAATCGACTGTAGAAGTGGAAAAGCGCTGGCTGACACGATGCAATGGGCTGAATCTATGAGCCATCTAAAAAAAAGCAGTGGCTGAATTGATCCGTGGGCTCAAATGATGCAGTTGACTGAATCGGTAGATCATGTAAAAAAGTGGTGGCTGAATCGATCCAATGGCTGAAAGATGCAGTTGCATGAAACATCATGGTGATTGAATCCATAGGTAATGTGAAAAAGAGGTGGATAAATCGACTCAGTGGCTCAAATAATTCAGTTGGCTGAAACGGTTTAGTGGCTCAAATGATAGTAACATGTGAAAAACCGGCGGCTGAATCGACTCAGCGGCTGAGACGCGACAGTTGGTTGGAAAAGCACAAGTGCTGAATTGATACCAGGTAAAAAATTGTTGGCTGAATCGATCCAGTGGCTGAAATGATGCAGATTGTTGAATTGATGGACCGTGTGAAAAATGTTTGGCTAAATTGATTCAGTCGCTGAAACGATACAGCTGGCTGACTATGTAAAAAACGGTGGCTGAATCGATCCAGTGACTGATTTGATGTAGATGACTGAAACAAGACAGTGTTTGAGTTGGTGCGTCATGTGAAAGTGGTAGCTGAAAAGGTGCTTTTGCCTAGAACAACGCTGTGGCTGATTCGATAGCCTGTCATAAAAAAGCGGTTGCTGAATCGATCCAGTTGCCGAAAAAACATAAGGGTTAAATCCATGGTCCGTGTGAAAATGCGGTGGCTGAATCGACTCAGTTGCTAAAACGATGCACTCGCATGAAACAACACAGTGGTTAAATCGACAGCGCGTGTAAAAAATCGGTGGCTGAAATGACGCAGTTGGCTGAAACAACACTGTGGCTAAATCGACAGACTATGTCAAAAAGCGGTGGCCATACCTGTAAGAGGTCCGAACAGTTGGGGGGGGGGGGGTAAACCCAAAATGTTGTTTGGGGGGGGGGGGGGTCGAAAAAAAGTCGAAAATTTTCCCCGAAAAAACCAAAAAACACTTTCTTGACATTTTTCTAGTTTTTTGTAGTGGGGGGGGGTTTTGGGGGGGGGTCGGGGGCATACGTCCCCAAAGTCAAATTTTCCAGGTAGGGGTAAAGTTGAAGGTTTGTGGGGTAGTGTAGCTAAATGTCCACTAAACACTCCATTTTACCTCAAAATTGGGCACCTAGTGATCAATTCTCAGGACTTTAGGTAGGGGTAATAGCCCCCTCATACCCCTCCCTATGGGGTTGTCTGGTTGGGGGGTGTTGGGTAATGGTTGGCCAAGTAAGGGGGTCCCCCCCAATTGCCCCAATTACAACAGGTATGACGGCGGCTGAATCAATGCAGTGGCTGAATTTATAATCCCTGTAAGAGTGGTGGCTGAATCGATATTCTTGAAATTTCGGATATGGACCTGAATCCGATATTTTCAAAATATGCTAGAGATGTATTACGTAACCGGATCCAGGACAAGAGCCGAAATCACCCGATTATACTGATGGACTTGGACCCGGAGCCGGACCATTTTGGATTCGGACCTGGAACCAAAATGCTACCCGCTACAAGAAATGTATATATCAGGTAGCCGGACCCGAAATTACCCGGCCACTCAGTTGGAGCTGGACCCAATATTCATAAAATTTTGAACCCGAATCCGATATTTTCAAAAAGTGCTGACTGAATTCGATACATCTATACTTTTAAAAATCAGCTAATTAGGAAAATTTGTCCCCGAAAAACCGGAAATTCCAATTATTCTTCCAACAGAAGTAAACAAATGAGAAATCAAAAAAACAAATAGATAAATTTTTTTTAGAATTTTGATGCGTCAAATTAAAAAAAAACAACAGAATTTCGCATAAAAAATAGAATTTTAAAATTTAAAAATTAAGGATTTAATTTAATTTAAAATTAATTAACCAATTAACTAATTAAAATTCAATCAATTCAAGCAAATTTGGCGTTTAGCCAACAAACTAACTTACTCGAAGTCGTCGTCGGTATTAAATTCATGAATCGCGAAAAATAATTATATATTTTCAAGAATTTCAAATCGATAAAATTTCTTCAAATTTCATTCGTTTAAAAAATTTTAACCTGCAAAAAAGACGAAAATCTAATTAGTAATTAGAACTACGATAAGACAAGTATAGATTTCGAAAATTGAGAAGGAAAAAAAGTCGAAAAATCCACGTGCACGGCCCTTGTGCAGAAAGACGAAACTAGTTTTCGAATTTTATAACGTAGATGAAACGTAAACGTCGAAGGTATAAAATAAAAATGGAGTTTCTTTCAGGAAGATAGATAAGTTTTTGGGAGATTAACTATTCTTGCCAAAAGACGCAAAATTATGTAAGAAAGCTAAATATAACATGGAAATTTAACAAATTAAATTAAATTAATTAAATTAGGAAAGTTGAATTAAAATAAAAATTAAAATTAAGAAAAGCATAATATTCACACGATCGAATTTTGTGACCATCTTAAATTCAACTTTGAATAATTGTAACTCAATGAAAAATGATCACAAAAAAATTTGATCTGTAAATTCAAATAGAACTGAACAAGATCTGTCGATTGATATGTGTTTTACTGTGACCAATTACATTTCAGGAAAAGATGACTCTACAAAAATTTGAGCTACATGTTCAAATATGGCTCAACAAGATTTATCGATTGATATTCGTTTTACTGTAACTTAATTTCAATAAAAATCAAAATTATTGTAACAGTCATTTCCACATGATCTGAACTTTGTTTGATTACATTTCAGGGAAAAATTACTCTACAAAAATTTGAGCTACATGTTCAAATAGGGCTCAACAAGATTTATCGATTGATACTCGTTTTACTGTAACTTAATTTCAATAAGAATCAAAATTATTGTAACAGTCATTTCCACATGATCTGAACATTATTGATCACATTCCAATGAAAAATGACTATTCAAAAATTTGAACTACATGTTCAAATATGGCTCAACAAGATTTATCGATTGATACTCGTTTTACTGTAACTTAATTTCAATAAAAATCAAAATTATTGTAACAGTCATTTCCACATGATCTGAACATTATTGATCATATTTCAATGAAAAATGACTATTCAAAAATTTGAGCTACATGTTCAAAAATATCTCAACAAGGTATATCGATTGGCGTGTTTTACTGTAACCAATTAAAATCAAAATCAAAATTATTGTAACAGTCATTTCCACATATTCTGAACTTTATTGATAACATTTCAAGCAAAAATGACCATTCAAAAATTTGAACTACATGTTCAAATATGGCTCAACAAGATTTATCGATTGATACTCGTTTTACTGTAACTTAATTTCAATAAAAATCAAAATTACAGAAACACTGATTTTCACATGATCTGATTTTTTCATGAACTAAACCTGGCTATATTTCAGTGAGAAGTGATCATTCACAAATTTGACCTACATGTTCAAATAGAGCTCAACAAGATCTATAGATTCATATCCGTTTTACTGTAATTCAATTCCAATAAAAATCAAAATTATTGTAACAATCATTTCCACATGATCCTAACATTATTGATCACATTTCAAGGAAAAATTACAATTCAAAAATTTGAACTACATGTTCAAATATGGCTCAACAAGATTTATCGATTGATACTCGTTTTACTGTAACTTAATTTCAATAAAAATCAAAATTATTGTAACAGTCATTTCCACATGATCTGAACATTATTGATCACATTCCAATGAAAAATGACTATTCAAACATTTGAGATAAATGTTCAAATAAGGCTCAACAAGATCTATCAATTGATATGTGTTTTACTGTAACTTAATTTCAATAAAAATCAAAATTATTGTGACAATCATTTCCACATGATCTGGACTTTTTTTGATCACATTCCAGGGGGATATGACTATTCAAATATTTATGCTACATATTGAAATAGAGCTCATAATGATACATGGAATGATATCCGTTTTACTGTAACTCAATTTCAACAGATATCAAAATTACAGAAACATTGATTTTCACATGATCTGATTTTTTCATGAACTTAACCTGGCTATATTTCAGTGAGAAGTGATCATTCACAAATTTGACCTACATGTTCAAATAGAGCTCAACAAGATCTATAGATTCATATCCGTTTTACTGTAATTCAATTCCAATAAATATCAAAATTATTGCAGCAGTCATTTCCATTTGATCTGAATTTGAACTAGACTTCGTAAGATCATGTTTCAGGAAAGAATGACAACACAAAAATTTAAGCTACATGTTCGAATAGAGCTTAAAAAGATCAATTAATTTATAATCGTTTTACTGTAACTCAATTTCAACAGAAATCAAAAGTTATGTAAGAGTCATTTTCACATGTTCTAATTTTTGACTAATCTTAGGCAGATCAAATTTCAGTTAAAAATGACAATTCAAAAATTTGATCTACATATTCAGATATAGCCCAACAAGATCTATCGATTAATATCCGTTTTACTGTAAATCAATTCCAAATCAAAATTATTGTAACTATCATTTTGACATAATTCGGTTTGGTCTGAACTTTGCATGAATACAGTTAAGGGAAAAATGACTATTCAAAAATTTGATCTACATATTCAGATATAGCCCAACAAGATCTATCGATTGATATCCGTTTTACTGTAACTCAGTTGTAGCAGACATCAAAATTTTGGAAGCAGTCATTTTCGGATGATCTAATTTTTAGATTATATTGAACTTTGACTGATTATATTTCAGTGCAAAATCGCTTTTCAAAAATTTGAGCTAGACGATCAAATAGAGCTCATCAAGATCTATCGACTGAAGTGAGTTTTACTGTAGCTGAATTTAAAGAGAAATCAAAATTATTGTAACAATCATTTTCACATGATTCGATTTTGACCTGAACTTTGCATGATTATATTTAAATGGAAAGAGGCTGTCAAAAAATTTGAGCTACATGTTCAAATAGAGCTCAACAAGATGCATCGATTAATGTCTGGTTTACTGTAATTCAATTTCAACAGACATGAACATTTTTGAAAATGTTTTTTTGCATATGACCTGATTTTGTATACAATGCTTTTGAATCAGCGAAAAATGATAAAGCAAGCATTTGAGCTACATATTCAGATGGAGCTCGACAATATCTATCGATTGATGTCCGTCTTACTGTAGCTCAATAATAAAAAAATTGGTTAAAACAGTCAACTTTACATTTTGTAAATAAACTTATTAAAATTTAAAATTATATTGCAAAAAAATTATGATCAAAAAAATCAGATTTGTTTAAAAAATGATTTTCGCGTGATATGGTTTACAAAAAAGAATCCATTTGTGTAAAATGATCACGTAAAAATTTGGACAAATAGTTCCAGATGAAGGATATCGATCAATAAATCGTCATTTACTGTAACTTTACACAAAAAAAAATTTCAACCAGTTTAAAACAACTGAAATGAATGACTCCAGGCAAAAAAAATATTAAGAAATTTTTCACGATAATTGCTTCCAATTATCATGCTATTTTTAGCGCCAGACTTGTAATAAACAAGATTAAATAATAATCAATTAAACACATTTTCAGACAGGTCATGTGCTTGCTATGCACATGAAAACCAAGCACATGAAAAAAACCATAGCCTGACGCTGCTCCTGTGACTTTTAGATGAATGTGGATATATACATAAATAATACATGTGACGACTGAGCAAGATCGGTGAAAAAAATATAAATAGATCATGGAGGCATGTGATCTGTGCAAAATTGACCTATATTTGTTGGAAAAACATAATTTTTTCCATAATAATCGAAAATTGATGGCGAAAATTTCGAATTTTAGACAAAAAAAAATACGAAAAATTATCCTGGTTTCGAAAATCATGTTTCAGAAAATCACTGATTTTTGAAGAAAAAAAATTAACCTTCAATAAAACTAGCCGACGGACCATTGGTCAATTTTGAACCTTTTTATAAAATTGAAATGTCGCTATCATTCGAAAATGACCATTTTTCATAAAAAAAAACTGACATTTTTCACCGATTATAGATCAAAAATGATTATTTTCTGCCGAAAATCGACATTTTTTGACCGTTTTTCATTCGAAAATGAATTTTTTTTTGCACAATGTCTACCTTCACGACCGTTTTTGAGTCAAAATTGTCATTTCTTGCCGAGAAAATATACATTTTCTGGACCGATTTCGATTTAAAATGACCTTTTTCTGCCAGGAAAATCAATATTTTCGACCGTTTTTCGTTCGAAAATTTAAATTTTTTGCAAAAAACATTTGCAATTCTCATCGTTTTTTGGGGTCAAAATTCATCATTTTCAAAAAAATGCACATTTTTTGCTCGTTTTTTGGTTCAAAGTGGCCTTTTTCTGCGAGAAAAAATCGACATTTTCCACCGTTTTACGTTCAAAAATGAAATTTTTTGGATTCGAAATTGATCATTTTCAACAAAAAAATATACATTTTTCTGACCATTTTTAAATTAAAGTGACCGTTTCCTGCGGAAAAAAACGACATTTTCGACCGTTTTCCGTTTAAAGATGAATTTATTTTGAAAAATTTTACATTTTTTTACCATTTTTGCTTGAAAGTGATCTTTTTCTGCGAGGAAAATCAACATCTTCAAAAATAAAATTTTTTGACAGAAAAATTTCCATTTCTGACCTTTTTTAAGTCGAAATTGATCATTTTCGGCAGAAAATCTACAATTTTCGATCTCTTATGGTTTAAAGTGACGCTTTTCTGCAAGAAAACTCGACATTTTCCATCGTTTTCCGTTCAAAAATGAAAATTTATTCTAAAAAATTTACGTTTTTTGACCGTTTTCGCTTTTAAGTGATCTTTTTCTGCGGAAAAAATCAACTTTTTCGACCGTTTTTCGTTCAAAAATGAAGTTTTTTCGCAAAAAAATTTTACACTTCTGGCCGTTTTTTGATTGAAAGTGACCTCTTTCTACAAGAAAAATAGACATTTTCGAAAGTTTCCGTTCAAAAATAAAAATTTTCTGCAGACAATGGCATAAAGTGACCCTTTTCTTAGAGAAAATCGAGTCTTTCAACCGTTTTTGATCATAAGTGATCATTTTCCTCTATAAATCAACAATTTTGACCGTATTTCGATAAAAAATGACCATTTTCCTCGAAAAAACTGGCATTTTTAACGGTTTTGTATTCAAAAATAATCGTTTTCAGCTGCGAAATTGATAATTTAGACCTTTATTTGTTCGAAAACAAATATTTTTCTCTCGAAAAATTGATTTTTTTGATCGTTTTCAATCAGAAATGACTATATTTTTAATCAAAAAATTGACAATTTTCATCATTTTTCGTCAAAAATAACTATTTTCGGCTGAAAAATTGGCATTTAGACTGTTTTTTATATACAAAAATTGAAATTTTCTGCAAAAAACTGCTATTTTTGACTGTTTTTTTGATCAAAAACTAGTTTTTTGACGGAAAATTGATATTTCAGACCGTTGAAAAAAATTGAAAATTTTGACAATTTTACAACAGAGTTGGCCATTTTTCGCCATTAAATCGACATTTTTGACCGTTTTTCGGTTCAAAAAAAATCATTTTCTACCCAAAAAATTGAACTTTTTAATGGTTTTTTTTTGTTCGAAATAACCGTTTTCTGACAGAAATTACATCTCGACTGATTTTTCAACAAAAATGACAATTTCATGCAAAAAAAAAAACTGAAATCTTCAAACTTTTTTGCCAAAATTGGCCATTTTCTGATCATTTTTTTCAAACACAACAAGTCTATGCCAAAAACTTGACATTTTCGATCGTTTTTCTCTTCAAAAAATATTATTTTCTGAAGAAAAAAATAATATTTTCGACGTTTCCTATCTAAACTGACCATTTTCTGCCAAATAACTGATTATTTTGACCGTTTTTTTTTTGTAAAAATATTAAATTTTTCTCAAAAAATTTGCATTTTCGACCGTTTTTGCTAAAAAAAGAATATTCTCTGCCGAAAAAACTGACATTTTTGACACTCCTCTGTTCAAAAATGACCATTTTCTGTGAGTTTTGACAATCCTGACCGTTTTTTGTTCAAGAATGACCGTTTTCTGCAGAAAAATTAACATTTTTGACCATATTTTGCTTGAAAACGACAATTATTTGTTGAAAAATTGACCGACCGCCTATTGTTCAGAAATCAGGCGTGAAAATTGATGACCATCTGATGTTCAAAAATTATCATTCTATGTCCAAAAATTAAAATCATCAACCATAATTGTTCAAAAATTACAATTTTCTGTCAAAAGTCAGACTTTTTGACCGCCTTTTGTTCAAAGATGACCATTTTTTACCCAAAAAAATGACATTTCTGGCTGAATTTTGTTCAAAATTATTTTCTACGAAAAAAATGAAAATTTTAACCGTTTTTTTTCAACAGAATTGGCCATATTTCGCCCAAAAATCGACATTTTCGACCGTTTTTTGTTCAAAAAATAACATTTCCTTCCCACAAAATTGGCATTTTCGTTCAAAAATGACTAATTTCTACCAAAAAATTAAATTTGTAATCGTTTTTAGTTGAAAAATTATCATTTTTCGTCTAAAAAATTGATATTTTCGATCGTCTTTTGTTCAACGATTACTATTTTCTAGCAAAAAAGAATTTTTTTGAAGTAAAATTTACAGAATATGTTTAAAATAGCACTTAAATGTCTCGTGCATTTTTATAAGATACTGTAAGTAAATGATAAGATAGACTGTTAGGAATTATAGTTTTTAATCTACGAAATTTACAATATACGTTCGATGGAAAGTTTCGGGCGAAAATTCTGAAAAGAAAATTTACGAGACGAGAAAATTCGTTTTTTCTCTTTTTCTTTTCTTTTTCTCATTTATTCTTTTTTTCATTTATTCTTTTTTCTTTTCACTCATTTCTTTTTCCTTTCTCTTTTTTCGTTGTCTTTCTTTTTCTCCTCTTTTCCACTATTATTCAAATTTTTCAACCAAATTTACACCAGAATTGATGGTTTAAAAACATTTTAAAACCAAAAATTCGCTATAAAATTAAATTATAATTAAGGAAATTAATCCGGATTATAGATTTAACGATTAAAAAGTAGAACAAAATAATCGGCGAACGAGTAAACATTGAAGAAAAAAAAATTATAAAAATAGTATCAAAATATAGAGCCCGAAAAAAATTATTCACGCTCTAAACGCTTTCGACCTTCGAAAGTGCAAAAATTCGCAGCGAAAAACAAAAAAAAAGTTTTCTAAAACTGTCATTAAAAAGGACAAAAACCAGTTAAATTGATTAACGTAGGTTGTATATAGTGAAAGAAGGTACAATGCGAATGTTACGTTTTTCTTATCAGTGTGATAAATTTGAAAGAATTTGATGCTTTGCTCGGCAAAGTTTTTCAAAAGTATAAGATGACGATACTAAATATGATAAGCAAGAAATATGATTTCTGATTAGGAAAGCTTGACAAAATTGAAATTTTGTCAGTGAATTGCATATAAATGAATAAATCTCGTCGAGATCTATAAAAATATATAATTCAAATTTTCGTAGCATTATTCTTAAAATTGATAACAAAAAACTGTTTTCAAGCTATAAATCGAAATGTGCAAATTTTTTAAAATTCCATCCAACAAAAAAATCTATAAAAAACGAACAAATTCAAATTTTTCTAAAATTCATTAGAAAAAATGGATTTTTTGATTGAGTTTCCAATAAAAATATGGAAAAATTCGTTACAAATTTTTTTAATACGCAAATTTTTTGAAAATTTAATGAAATAAAGTCGAAATAGGAAACAAATTTTTCTCAATGTGTTTTTAAATTTTTTTTAAAATTATTGAGATACATCGATTTTTTCAAGACGTTTCAGTTAAAATACTGTATATAATATTCGTTGGAAATTTTTTTAATAAATTTTTTTTGGATATTCCATCAGTAGTAGAACTAACAAAAAAATCAAAAATACGGAAAATTTCGTAATTTCGCATTGAAGTTTTGTAAAATTAATGAAAAAAAAACAATTTTCTCCAAAAGTGTGGTCCAAGATATCCAATTTTGAGGAAAATTTCTGATTTTTTCGTAAACTCGATTTAAAATATCGTAAAATTCATATTAAAAATTTTTTTTTGAAAATTCACTTAAATAAAGCGAAAAAATTTTTTTTTTCAATAAATTTAAGCGAAAATGAAAAAAATGATTGGAAAAATGAATTTTTTAAAAGTTTATCAGAAAGTAAGATAAAATTCGATTGAATAAAAATTTGTATATGCAAGGTTTCTACAAATTTCGTCAAATATGATCAAAAAGATGAAAAATATGGTTAAATTCTCAAAAATATTTTTCAAATTTTGCAAAATTCCAGATAAAGAAATCGTTCTGATATAGTTTCACCAAAAATATTCTAGAATTCATTCGAAAACAACTTTTCATATGCATTTTTTAAAATTATATCAAATAATATGGTAGAAATGAAAAAATAATGAGAAAAACCGAAGAAATAGAAAATTTTTGTGATATCATTCCAAATTTCTTTTAAATTGCATTGACCAATCATTTGTATGCAAATTATCAATAAATATAGTAGAAATAACTAAAAATATCAAAGACGTGGAGAATTTTTTAGCATCGTTTTTTTAAGGGAAACATTTTGAAACTGAAAAAAAGAAAAACGAATGAAATTGATCGAAATATTATAAATCTTTTAATGAAAATTTTTTACAAATTGCATAGAATTATAACTAAAAGAATTTTGAATAATGTGAAATATTGCAAATTTTTAAAAATAGTTTTGAAATTTTGAAATATGTATCCGCAAAAGAGAAGTTGCACGAATGGAAACGAAAAAAAATTTTACATACGATTTTTTTGCAAATTCCGTAAAATTTAGTCAAAATAAACAAAAAAAAATTGAAAATATGATAAAAATTGCAAAATCCACATAAAAATTCGGAGATTTTCAATAATTCACTCGAAAGAAATTTTGAATGCAAACTTTTAATATAATCAAAAAATGAAAAAAAACAAACATATTCAAATTTTCTAACATCATTTTTTATGGTCAAATTTTCATAGCATCAAAAATTTTATCGAAAAAAACAAATGTTCGAAAAATATCAAAAAAATTCTCGTAAAGTGAGCGCACAGTATGGTAAAAATCATTCGACAAAATTTTTATATGCAAATTTCGTGGGGATTTAATCAAATATCCAGAAAATAATTATAAAAAAATAAAAAATGTTGTAAAATTTTTAAAAATTTTGCGAAGTTTATTAGAAAAAAAATGAAATTTCGAAGGAATTCCACCAAAAATGTCTTAAATTGGGCTGAAAATATTTTGAAATTCATTCCAACAAAATCTTTTATGCAAATTTTTTTTGAAATTCCGTCATATATGATCAAACTGATTTTAAAAAGGTGTAAAATATTCTAACATTTTTGAATTTCGTTTTAAAAATTTTCGAAATTGCTAAGGAAAAAAAGACTAAAATTTCATCGAAAGTCGTAAATTAGTTTTAACGCTCAAAATTTTAAATTGTAGTAAATTTTTTGGATTTTGAACGCCGAAAAAGCGGAACCGAGGTCGAAAATTTTTCCCATCCTAATTTTACCCAAATGTATGTAAGTACATTTAATTGAAACATTTTATGGTTTTTTAGAACCATTATTTTGCAAAAAAGTGACCCAAAAATCGAAAATTCAAATTTCATAGCAAAACTGTCGAAAACTACATTGGAAAATCATACCAAGATTAATTCATGGTGTACGAATTTTCAGCTGAAAAAATATGAGCAAATGGAAAAAAATGTCGATTTTTTATTCTCTGTGAGCTAATTTATCGAAGAAATTCAGATTCCCACAAATTTTTAAAGTCGGAAATGCATCAAACAGCACGGTTTTTTGGCATGAAATTTTTTTCAGTTTCAAGGGCCGAGTCGAATTTCTTCCCCTATTTACAGAATTTCAGTCCGGAAAAAAAGCTTATTTTCGAGGCAAAACTTTTTTTTTCCTCGAGGATATTTTCTCAAAAAATTTTTCTGCTTTTCCGAAATGATCCATTTTGCTGCATTTTGGCAATTGATATAAAGTTTCAAAAATTAATTGTTAAGTAGACGTAGATTAAGCCGCGTCCGATAGAAAGTAACGATTAGTACTGGCTCGACGACTCGCAGTTTTTTCGCCAAATCGGCGTTTTTGGCGAAAAAAATCTGGAAATGTGGAAAAAATTTGGGCACTTTCGCCAAATGACGAACAAAATTTAGGATTTTCAAGCCGGAAAGGGGCATTTCAGAAATCAAAACCCCAAAATTTTCCGGCGCTTCGCGCTGGTTATGATTAAAATTATAACTTGCTATAAACCAGCTCGAGGGTGGCCGTAAGCATGTTTTTTTTTACTAACTATAGTTAGCATTCAATAGTTATTACCACCTGAAATGTCTCATTTCCTGGTTTAATCAGTTTATCTTTGATATTTCGTCATAGTATTCGACGAGAATGAAGATTTCCCGATAGTTTATCACAGAATTTTTCTGCGGTCTTCACAATTTTATGAACTTTGTCAACATAATCCACAAAAAAACAATTCTAAATCCTGATGACTTTCTGTATAAACCATACATGTAATTGGGGGGAAGTGCTATGGGGACCCCCCCAGAAATCGTCGACCATATGGCTAGCCATTGGGCGACCCCCCCCCCCAGGATTTTCCAATCCTATGGCTAGCCATATGGTAGCCCTAGAGACCCCATAGTTTTAGTTGGAAAAATACTGAAAAATGTCATTTTTTGAACAAAAAAAATGGTCAAAAACGTCAATTTTCTCGGCGCTTCGCGCCATAAGTACATATTTCATCATTTTTTAGACAAAATTACTACTTTTAAACCATTTTTCGGACATTTTTTCATGAAAAAAAAATCGAATTTTTTTTCCTTCAGGGACCCCTCCCTCCAAAATTTTGGGAATTACTGACCCCCGGCCCCAAAAAAGTGCTCCACCCCCCCAGACCTCGGAGCTCCGTTACATGTATGGTATAAACAACAACAATACGCGTCGTAATCATGATCTAAGATTGATGATAAGGTCAGTTCATACCACTGCTTGCCAGTTTGATTTTTTAACCGTTATATTAATGTCTGGAACTCTTTATCTTTCGATATCGATAATTCTCCCAGTTTGCACACTTTCAAAGAAAAGGCAGGAATTTACAATACGGTAAGTTCGACTTTTTACCAAAAACCCCCATTTTTCAATGTTTCAAATCAAAAACTTTAAAAAAAATTTTGGAAAAAAAAGGGCGGAAAACAGTAATTTCCAAAAAAAAACTTTAAAAAAAATTTGAAAATTTTTCATGGAAATTACAGTAATCATACCTTTCTACCAAAATCCTAAGCCTAAGCCTAAGCCTAAGCCTAAGCCTAAGCCTAAGCCTAAGCCCCCCCTCCAAGTTCTTTTTGACCTCGCCATTCACCATTCCACTCCGACCGCCCTAAAAACCAAACTAATTCTGTACTTTTGAGCAACCACCAACAAGGAAAATACAACTTCAGACAATTTTGGTTACTTACCGTATTGTTAAAATTAGCCAAAGAAAAAATTAAACTTCTAAACTTTGATAATCGAATTGGTGGGTGCATGTACATAAGTTGTTACTTTTCAAGTAACCTTTGCACCCTATTGCTGCATGATTTACCCATTTCTTAAAATATTTACATTTCTGGCGAGTTGATTTACTAATCTTATTATTTATACAACATTATACTATGTATTTCACTTTGCATTTCTCTTTCGTTTTGTTTTGTGTAGCAGCAATAAATATTTTTCATTTCATTTCATTTCAACATGATTTTTTTGCATTCGGCAAATGATTGAAACGCCATCAGTTTGGAACAGTAACAGATATTACTGGTTGAACAATCCAAATTTCTGGTTGATTTTCTGCTTTTTCAAATGAAGTGGCATACTTTCAAGATGATTTTTTACATTATGCCCGAATATGAAAAATGATTGAATCAAATGCAAAATTAGACCACTTATTAAGGAAAAAAATTTCGAAAAGACTCATTTTCTAACGTTCTAGTATCAAAACTCCTAAAAATTATCGGAGCTTCGCACCCGAAGTCTCTACGAATTTTGCCGTTTCGCCCAAATTTATGTCAACATGTTTGACATCAGGCTGAATTTTTAGCTGGTTAGCACTTAGCAGGTTGAAAACATCCGCTTATTGTTCAAGCATGATAATCATCCGGCCAGAAAAATCAAACTATAAATCATGAAATAAGTATTGAAAAGATTCATCTTTACAGCCTTCTAGGTTATCGAGATCAGAAAATTTTTCCAGCACTTGGCGCCCGAAGGAGGAATGAATCATACGCAATCTATAATTCTTCATTTTGGCTAAACACAGATTTGTCAACAGCCAAATTTTTATGCTATATAGATTCTTCTCGCTTTGTTTTTTGTCAGCATTTTTTTACAAGGAATTTTGATTAATTTTTATCGCAATCTGACGCAAAAATCAATTTTTTTTTGTTTCATTCTCCATGTTCTGATAAATTTCCAACGAACAGAAGCAGGCTTTTTTATTTTGGCACAGAATAGATTGCAATGTGCAACTTGGGGGAAAAATTCGGTCAGGGAGAAATTTGTGGTTGCTGACACTAAAATTCATAAATTCATTTATTTTTATTAATATATTTGATTTTATCAGAAAAAAGATAAAAATCTCGTTTTTGTGTTGCTTCGCGTCAGTTTTGGACCTTTAAAACTGAATTTCCTGAGTTCTAGAGAAAAAATTAAAAGCCTGTCAAGTGTAAGTTGTTCGATGCGGAGCGCCGGGAAAATTATGACTTTTAGACTTCTAAAACATCGGAAAATTCATTTTTTCATTTCATTATTCTTCAACTATCGTATATCTTTTTTGTATTTTTGTATTTTTCGTAAAATTTGTATTTTGACATTCTACAAAAGTGGCGTATGAATCTTTCTAACTTTTATTCTGTGATAAAAGATATTAGTTTCCTCTGAATTCCATGAGTTTTCAGTCCAGTGGGAAAAATTGACATTCGAAAATTAGGCAGGCAGCTAAAAGAATTTGGATTCTTCATTCTTCAACCAGCAGGAGCTCCAGTCAATGTCTTCTGTTGAGCTGTTGATGTTTTATTTATTTTCTAAATGCAAGAAGTTCATGTTTACGAAAGTCGAGCTTATTAAGGTCCGCAAAAAGATTTTGTGAAGATCATCGAAAAGCTTTTCGACTTTTTCATCGAATAAGTTCAGGATCAAGCATTTATTCAAAATACACTGATGTTCAAATGCTATGGGCATAAACTACTAACAAATTATCCATCCACACACTGGAAATGATAAAATCACAAACTATTTGAAATTCCGCGCGAAGCAGTGGAAAATTTTCAATATATTTTCCTTTTAAAACGCAGATTAATGCATTTTCGGACAGGAAACTTTACAACCTAACCATAAAGGGGTCAGGCTGCATGTTGCATGTGCAAATTGACAAAAAAATCTGGTTGTAAACCTCGAAATTTGGTTGCTGAGTGCAAAAATAAAAAACCCTGAACAGAAGCATGCTCACATTTCACAAAAACTCAAAAATGCATGAATAAAGCGGTATATGTTTTTACTTATAAATGGAAAAACGGTATGGCGAGCATGGCGAAAAAAATTTTCGACAACTTTCGCCAAATGGCCAAAGAGTCTCTGCGAAATAAAACAGTGCGGCGAGAGCAGGAAAATTTCGCGATTTTGATTTTGACCTTCTTAACAAGTTATTATACCATAAATGCCTTTTTTCTTCTCGGTGTCTTTACATAGAAATAATTATTTTCTTCAATAAAAACGATGATGCCCAAATTTCCCCTCATTTCCTGATTTTTTTTCACAATGCTCGATTTGAGGAACCAGCAGAACGGAGATTGATTAATCACTTTACTTGCATACCTGTACTTGGGGGCATACCTGTAAGACCTCCGACCAGTTGGGGGGGGGGTTAATCCGAAATTTTGGGGGGGGGGGGGGTAGGAAAAAATCGAAATTTTTCCCAAAAAAGGCCAAAAAACATACACTTTTTGGCAAATTTTTTTAATTTTTTTCCCAACTGGGGGGGGGGGGTTGGGGGGGGAAAATGATTTTGGGTATAGGGTTGGCCGAGTTGGGGGGGGGGTGGGGGGGTCCCCCCCCAACCCCCCCCAACTACAGGTATGCTTGGGGGGGACCCCCCCCCCCAACTTGGCCAAACCAGTACCCAAAATGATTTCCCCCCCCAACCCCCCCCCCCCAGTTGGGAAAAAATTAAAAAAATTTGCCAAAAAGTGTATGTTTTTTGGCCTTTTTTGGGAAAAATTTCGACTTTTTCCTACCCCCCCCCCCAACTGGTCGGAGGCACTGTTTTTTTTTTTCCCCCGGGCCTTTTCCCCAAATGGGGAAAGGGATCAAAATTTTTTTCCCCATTTTCCCCAAGTCGTTTTTTTCGCTTAAAAATGCTCACAGACGCCTTATTTACGTGTTTTTGGGCTTTTTCAAGCCTTCTGGTGTTTTTAGACCCGTTATTTCATCAAAATTGAGGAAAAAATTGAAATTTTCGAGTTCAAAGTTTAATCTACAAGCATTGGAACAAACTTTCAAGCAAACTATCCAAAAGCATAATGACTTTGAATTACATGAGAAATCAATGGTTAAGTCCTCTATGATGACAAGTGAGAACCCAAAAGGGATGTTAATGTTTCCGGCGCGAAGCGCCGGAAAAATTTTTTGGGTATTGATATTCTGCGACGCTGGAAAATCAATTTTCCGAACGTTTATTTCAAGAATTAAATTTGAATTTTGTGTTCAAAAGTCGTAATTTCTAGAATTTTACTTGAAAAATTTTAAAACCAGTATAATTTATTTGTAAACTCTCATACTTGATCGAAAATATATGAGTAAGCAGAGTATAAATTTCCGAAAGATATTTCCATGAAGCATTTAAATTGATTTTACGCTAAAAAAGAAATAATTGCATCAAAAATCTTAGAGACTTGACGTATTGATCTTTCTCAAAAGGAAAAAATGCGAATCTTCATTAAATATCATGATAAAATATTGAAGATTACCAATGAAAACATGAGATAATACGTTCAAGATGATGAAAACTATTATAGATTATATGATAAATGAAAGTAGACATGCTAAAAGCCGCGCCAGGGGTTAGTAATGCATAATAATGATTATTAAAGTTATAATCGGCGCGAAGCGCCGGAAAATTTTGAGATTATGACCTTCTAAAATGCACCAAAATGCATCTTTTCTGTATCCAATCCCCGAAATTTTCTTCCCCAAATGGGGAAAGAGCCCAAAATTTTTTTCCCCTTTCCGAATTTTTTTTCCCGAAAAAGCACGATTTGGGGAAAAAAAAAAACAGTGGTCGGAGGTCTTACTATGTTTACTCGGCTTGATGGAAAATCGACGCGCGGTCAGGTTCACAGTAGCAAGCGTTTCAGCCGGCGACACTTATCAAACAGTATCACCTACGCGTCACAAATCGCAGAATTACAAAAAATTCAAAATCATAAATTTTATATACTTTAATTCATTTATGAATCTTTTACATATCGGAGAGAATAATTTTGACTCTTCAGCACTCAAAAAAAAGTTCGACTATCTTTTTCTGAAACTGCAGCAGCATCAAAAGCGAGTTTGATATGACATCAAATTTTCAAAGATTGGAAACTTTATACTTTAGCGTGCAACATTATACATCATTGCTAGCATGGAATGTTGTGATTTTTTTCAAGACAATGGCTATGCTAGAAATCATGGAATGCTTATTTAATTTTAACTTATCATCGACTGCAGCTATAATGATTGTGCGAATTATGATTTCATTCGACATTTAATATTATTGTTATTGGGTGTATCATCGGTCAGTTTCCTTGTAAATATCCTTATCCACGATTGAGGATAATACGAATTGGTCCAAGGGGGGGGGGGGGAAATTAATTAATTAGTCAAGGCAACAAGAGGGAACAGGCTAGATTCTCAGATATCCTGCAGCAATGATGGTTCGCTGTTGAGTTCATTGAAAGGCCCTGAATATATCAAGACGCACAAACCCAGTTGTGAATTTGTGCAGCACTGCATCTGTCACTACTGTGAGCAATATTCAGTCGAAACACACTCCTGCATATGTAACGTGTGTCGCACCCGGTAAGAGCATGCGCTTCCACCAACTGCACAGCTCTGCATCGCCTGATCTGAGTGTGGGGCCCTGACTTGTGCTTAAAACATCAAGTCTACAGGTTCAGAGGAAAACGCATGATGGCAGCGTGTGTGCATCGTGACATTCCCCCCTGGAAAAGAGTGACGCCCTCGTCACAACTTCTCTCCCCTTGCTGGGGCATGCAAGGGGCCCCCTTTCAGCACGACCTCCATGTAACGTGTGTTGCACCGGGTGGGAGTGTGCGCTTCCACCAACTGCACAGCCCTGCATCACCTGAGCGAGTGCAGCAGTGCCCATCACAAGTATCTGAGTGTGGGGCCCTGACTTGTGCGTGAAACATCAAGTCTACGGATTCAGAGGAAAACGCACGATGGCAGCGTGTGCGCATCCTGACACATAGTGTCGTGTGCCTCACGTCAATGTTCATGCTTCCATTACATCAGTGATTTGTCAAGGAGTGTAAAAATTTCTATAATTTTTTGTGTAAGTTCTCGCGAAAATATATATTCTATTTATTCCTTATTTTCTCGTCACTTGTACCATATTAGAAATCCATTAGTGTTCTCTATTGTTTTCGAGAGTCTGGGTCCCTAGTTGGAAACCAGACTATTTTTCAAGTACTTTGTTTTTGTCACACATTTTCGCACTCGTAATTTACTCAGCAGGGCCCAGTTGTTCGATTCTTTCCTTAACTTTTTCCTTTAAAGGATTCCTTAACTCTTAAGGTGTCCTCATTAAGGGTGACCTTTAGAGGTGCGTTGCTCGAATAATTTCTACCTTTTCCTTGAATAAGGAGACCTTAAAAGGCTTCCTTAAATAATTTTGTTGTATTTTTTTTTGCTATTCAGACAAGTAATTTTTAATTATTTAATAATTTTGAATAAAGTTTTAATTTGTAATATTGTGTCCAATTATTACGATGGAAATACAAACAGATTTTAAGAAAACGAAAAAGCCACGAAGTGCAGCGTTTAGTTCGGAAGAAAAAATTTTCTTTTCATCGTTAGTTAAGGAGCGGCGCGACGAAATCTTTGCGTGTGAAATGAGCGCCCAATCAAACAAAAAGAAACGCTTTGCTTGGGAACAAGTAAAATTTTAAAGGTAAAATTTTTAACACCTTACTCAGTGAATGTCGCATGTTATTAAGATAACGAATAAATATAATAAAAAATCGACGACTGGAATTCGTACAACCGAATCGTTACAAAAGTTGTGGGATAACTTGAAACGGATTTGCAAAGAAGAACGTTCAAAATGTGATAAAGAAGCTAGGTAATGTCGCGTCGTTGGTTGTAGGTCGGGAATTTAATAAATGACGAGCTATGTTTCACGAGAGCATTGATTGTTGACCATAAGCTACGACATTGCGTACTTTTATCGACGTTTAGAGTATCACCAATTACCTAGAAATTAAAGTGGTGCGATATTCATGTATATAATATACAAAAAACGATTTTAGACTTCAAAATTCCTACAAAACGTTTTTTAAGGCATGCAAAAACTAACTTGTTGAAATGCATTAGACGCCAAATAACGTAAAGCTAAACAAATACATTCTAATGGCAAAATCGAATGATTTCGATTCGTTGACCTTTCTAAATCGTTTTTTAATAAATCGGTCAAATTTAAAATGGCCGCTGGCGTAAAACGATATCTAAACAAAAAGACGCTACTATGTAAAATCTTTTAAGCAAAAAAAAATTTAATTTAAAGAACTATACTCCGCAAATTTTAGAAAAGAAAACATTTTAGCAAAAGCCTCAAATTTACTTTTTTTAAGTTCCAAAAATTTACACTTTAAACGTAAGATCCCATCAATCTAAATTTACCTTTCATAAATTTGAAAGTCGGATAATCCATCGAAAGGCGACGTTGTATCACGTAATTTTCGTATTTTCCTTGGTAGTTCATCGTCACTATCGTCGTCCGAATATAAAACGCGCAAGATTCGATTAAGAGCCATAATTTGAAGTAAAATATAATTTGTGAAATGACGAAAAAAAATTTTTATCGTTAAATTATCTTTTAACTAGAGAAACGAAGTGTAATTCTATTAATACGTTTAAAAATTTTTAAAAATAAACATTTTATTTAATGTTGAGGATGCTCGGTAGCACCCTTGACTTAAGGATTCCTTGAAAGGAAAAAAATGCTTAAGGAAAAGTTCGAGGAACGTTTGAGCAATCCGACGTTTTAAGGAATCCTTTGAAGTGTTTCCCTTTTAAGGAACGCATTGGAGCAACACCTTCAACATTTCCTTCAGAGGAAGGAATCGTTTAAGAACTCCTTAAGCTTTAAGGAACAATCGAACAACTGGGCCCAGGAGATGGGAAGCTTGGCACAATCTAAAACAAAAAACACTTTTCCTCAAAATACAAAAATGGGTTCATATGTTTTGAACCCTCTGACTATTTTGGAAACTAATTCACCTAGCAGGTGCTACTGTGCTCTAACTCACAGGGGGGCTTTCGGAACCAGGCCCCAAGAACATGGATGTCGACTTGGAAATTGAAGAAGAGTCAGTCTTTGGTACTTTATGCGATTACACTCACTGCTTTGGTTGGTTTCTCTTTACGGGACTTTGCTCGCTCGCACCTTACAGTCCATGGGACTTGGAAAAAATTTTCGTTTTGGTTTGAGGCAATTGCATTGCCTATACTTTGGGGGACTCGAGCTTGGATACCAGTCATTTCCCTGCTTACAAAATTGTCATCCGTTACCCAGAGAACGACCATTTATTTTCAAGTAATTTGTGTCAACCTTTTATGCCCAATTGCTACGCACTACCCTCACACATCTTTGTCATGCCTCTGTAATTATCGCCTCATCCACCTTGTTTACTGTAAGTTATCTAATAAATACCAAAAACCCAAGTTTTAGTCAGTTGCTACCTAAATCTACAGTAATTCACAAAAACTCAAGAAAGGCCGTGACAGATTATTCATTCATTATGTATATTGTTTTTGTACTTTGCTGTCACTTTTAGTGTATTTTCATTTGTTTGATCGAGTGTTTGATTGCGTTTTTGTGCCCTCTGGCATGACTAGTCAGTCACTTATTTTTGGCACTTTTCAGGCTCTGTTTCTCTCAGGTCCAGTGCGATTGATGCCCACATTCACATGCTAGCATCATACACACTCTAACATGTGCTACTTTTTGCCCGCACCAAGAGAAGTCAGCACCTCATTATCTCCTCATCAACTCACAGAGCATATAAACCCCTTATCATGCACTTGAGTCACAGTTTTTTGCATTTTGTTGTTCTTTGGATGTACTCTTTATTTCTGCTCCCCATCCTGCATCTTCATATCAAATAATTTCGACTCCCATCTACTGTAAGTACCTTTTTGTATTTATAATCTGGAAACATTTTCCCATCGTGTTTACTCATTCCCTAAGGTCAACCTCTAACAGCTTAGAGTGACCTCCTGTGTCATCCAGTGGTTTTCCTCAAAGTTGACCTTCAAACAGAATCACCTCTTTGAGACAACCTGTTGATAACCCAAGCAACTTCTATGACATAGAAATGCTTGACTCAACCAACAGGCACATCTCTTATGATAAATTCCATTTGGATTATCTTCATGAGACAACCTGTTGACTATTCGGGTGACTGCTATGCATGCAGCCCTCTTGCTCACAACAGATGCAAGGATCAAGTGTACGGTAATCCCCTACCTACAGTACCACTCCTGGCCGCTATCCCTATGGCCAGTTATGTATGCTTAGGTCCCATACCATGATCTCACACCCACAATTGCCTCATTGTGGCACGGCTTTTCGTCTATTGTGACAATATACTACCACGTGTAATGTAGATGCTAATGCATCAGTGTAAATTCACAATGTATGATATGTGTATTCCATTACTGTATATATAATTTTAGTCATATATATATATATATTTCTTGAGTATGGTCTCATTGATGGCCTGTACATTTTTCGTAAGTACTTTGTTTTGAACATTCTTGTATACAAAATCCATTAGTAACCCAATTAAGAATCCATGCATAATAATTCCACACATCCCCACCTGTTCCTATAACTCACTCGAGTCACATATAGATACACATTCCAAGAAATACAGTATCAATCCAGAGGCGTAAAAACACCTGCCCATGTAGAAAATACAACAACCCCGACCCAGACACAAGACTCAGGTAGAACACACCGAAAACAGTAAAACACTCGAAAAACTAAAAACATGTAGGCATGGCTAAGCATATGGTAAATTAAAGCATGTAAGCATGGAAGTTAAGCATGAATTAAAGCATGAAGGCATGGCGTAGAAGCATACAGTAAACGGAAGCAGGTAGAGCGGAGCCACAATTGGTTAGGGAAGTAAGACGTGGCGTGAAGGCTTGGTCTAAAGAAGTGGTATAAAAGACAGAAGCATAGTGAAATTGGGGAGTTGTTTTGGTTTTTGTTTATTTTTTGTAAATCCATGTGTGGAAGCTTGGATTTGTGTAAGCATGTTACCATTGACGCATATTGAAGCAGTGGGCAATATTGTATTGGGCTGGTTAAGGTTATTATTCCCATCATGTTTTGAATTGTTATTGTGTGCCATCCCTGTGGACCAATTAGATTTGAAGCAAGTAAAAGTAGAGTAGAAAACGGGCGTTACACAGGTTTGAACTCTTTTCAACAAAGTTGCATCCAAGAAAAACAAATTATAGTTCATTCTATGTTCAATTTACAGCAGAAACATAGCATGTTTTCTTACCCTCAACATCCTAATTACCTTTGACCTTTCAGAGTACTCTTGAACAAGGAGACTGCATGAAAACTATTGTTCACCCATTTCAAATGATAACAGACATAAAACAAGAATCTGGACATATTGTACTTGAACGCCCAATGCAAACTGGTATGTAGTACTTGCATCAGCATTCTACAGTTTCCAGTCACTTTTGTTGTCACATGGCTGAATTTCATGTCGATTCTGTTGTAAAAGTGACTCAGGCTTATCCAATGATAGTAGCAATCTTCAATCGATAAACAGGATCAGCTTGCTCAACTATTTCTAAATCATTGGGAATTGATAAATTGTCCAGCACTTCTGATGCTTTTTCTTTTCTAACATCTAAAAATCAGAAAATGTGATACTTATCAAAAAATTGCCAAAGTTGCATTAATATAGGTAATTTGATGTGATGAAAACCTCTCTGATGAGAAATGGACACACTCCTTGATAAGCACAGACATGAAAACAGTATCCAGTTTGGACCACCCAGTTCCTTAGCATCAACCGCTGGCTTCTACAGTAAGACAGCTGACGTTTTACTTTGAACAGAAACACAAACCTGCCACTCATATTTCCATTCGAGTAATCCAATCATAGGATGAAACATTAACTCCACGAGTTCCTAAATCAATCAATAATCATGTGATATGTGTCATCAGGGAATTACTCCATCTGGTGTAAGTTTTTATTGGTTCGTTGTGTTCCGTTCTTGCTAGTAGAAAACACTCCCTAGTTTGTGGTATCAAAAAATTCAATTTTGAATTCTCCATCGAATGTTACATTGGATTTGATTATAAAATTAAGCTCTTATTGATGTGTTTGTAGGTGCACATCATGTTAGTGCACGTGCATATAGCTTTTGGGCAGGCAAATTTTGCCCACATATTATTGTGTGTTATTTTCCGCCCACTGCAGGCTATGTAAATTTTATGTGTGCGTCTTTTTCATGTATAAATAGTTGGGCCTTTGGCTAACTATTCATTCATCTCTTTTCATCTCTTATCCCCTTCCTTCCGTCTTTATTTACCATCTTTGTATATGCGAATAAATTATGCTAATCGGCCATCGTAACCGATACCTCAACCACATCATTGTATGTGTGGGCCGCCAGTAGAGGATAAACCTACTGACCCACACAACACTTATTTTTCTTGACCACTTAGAAGAGGGTTGTGAGTCACGCAGTACAAGAAATTTTGAGGTGATTAATAACTGTAAATTAGTTCGCATGAATGAATGATAAAAATCCAGTTCATTTTCTGTTTTTCCAAATTATTGAATTTTCATCAAAATTCAGCCATTTAGGTCAGATGTGATCGCCAGCAAGCTGAATTTATGTGGAGAAAGTGTATTGCATGATAAAATTTAACCATTTACCTAGACTTAAAACTAATATAGAAATAAACACAATTGAATGATCAAACGGTAAGCTAGCACTGAAAGAAAAACTTTGAATACAGATTTTTTTGTGAATTGTGTGGCAGTATATACTTAGTTTGAGCTCTTCCTAGAAAAATAGTAGTAAAAACCTGATTGTACTCAATTTAGGATCGAATTTTTCAATGAGATAAAATTTTAAATTTTTCATCACTCAAAACTATAAATTGTGCTATAAAATTTTGATCAAAAAACAGAAATATAGCAGCTTATAAAAGACATAATATATACAAAATCAGAAAAATATAAAGAATATAATAACAATAACACGGTAATTATTCCAATAAACCGTTTATTATTTTTTTGGGTCCATTTGGTGTGCCATTTATTAGTGGGCGCATTCGAGGGCGCTGTTTATTAACAATTAGCGCTTCACCAGGCCACATTTTAATCCAATCTAGTTTTTTATTTTTTCGTGGAATTTCAACAAATAACGTTTCATCATCAAACAGGCACATATGGTTCAAATCAGAATATAAATCAATCAAATCTTTATCATATTCTTCTTCAAGACTATGATGATCGAGGATAATTTCTGGAATCGATTTTTCTGACTGCACAAGCCTATTTTTTCGGCTAATAAACACCTTCCATCATGGCAATCTCTACACCAAGGAGAGAAAAAGGAAAGAAACAAAAAAGAAAAAAGAGAAAACAAAGGTAATGAAAGGAAAACAAAGGAAAAATAAAAAAAGCAATGAAATTAAACGAACAAGATGGAAAATAACTTAACCTTAATTCACTTATTTTGAGGCAGCTAGCAACTGAACAGTTTCCTTCTTTTTCTGCTGCTGGAATAGTTTTTAGCTTGAAATCCAAACTGTACTTCTTCCTATTTTCATGATTTCTAACTCATTTGAAAACTGCATTTCATAGAAACTTGATAAAAAATCAATAAAAAACGCTGCAAACTAGAGCTATCAAAATGGGCTTTAAAGTAAACATGTTATTCCTCTAATAAACAGCACATAGGAAGTTTCCATTAAGGATACTTATGATTTTAATAAATCGGGCACCATTAGAGGGCACCATTTATTTGAGGACGCCTTTTATTCGAATGAATACAGTATAATAATAATAACATTATCATAATATAATATATAATCAGAAGTATATTTTTTTATCGTTTCAATTGGTGTCATAACACATGAAATACAATAGCATGAATGCTTGGGTACTAAAACAGAAAACATGTGAGTAATATAATGAAATCTTTTCAAACCTCATATCCATAGCATGAGCTGAAGAGTCTGAAAAGATGGCATTTGATTCGAATTATTCACGAACTCGATTTTTAATCTGTTTTCTTGCAAAGTTTAACCAAAAACTTTTAATTTTTTCTTGCCTATATTTCAGCAATGAAAATTCCCAAGCCAAGTTGCCAGAAACCTAGAATCCATTTCAGGTAAAAGGTTCCGAAACCAGCGCTGAATTTTGTCAATTTACAGATATTTCTCAAACTATGCTTAAAAGAGCATTTAATTTATACACAACATAAAACTTACTTCATAAAAAACTGCTACATTATGCTGAAATGCCGAATATCACACCGCCAACATTTGTGGAAAGTCGCTTTAGTAAGTATGAAATTCGAAGACAATGGGAATTTTTCGGATTGGTGTTTCTTTATATCAGGGAGCATATTGGGTACGTCCAACTGAAAATGGCAAAAAAAAATTTTTTTGTAGTAGAATTAAATGAGGTGTAACATGCCCAAAGACACATGACCAGTGCACCAGGAATTGAAGATTCCATTAGTGAGGAGGTCAGATCTTAGACCTTCTGATTACAAGGCAGATGCACTAGTGGTGTGTTACAGCCAGGTCTCATGATGCCTGACTGTCATGCCTTATGGGTAATGATGAAGCATAGGCAGTTTTAAAATTATTCCAAAAATAAAATTGGTGCTGCTATTGAGTAGTGCATAGAATATGAAATTGGAAAATCCGGATTGGAGAGAAGAATGTCGAATTTCAAGAAGAAAAAATTTTCAGTGACGGCTAGTTTCATGTATGTTATTTCTTCTATTTTGCTGAATTTATTACTTCTTGTCTCACATAATCATTATCATATTTTTGCAGATGATTGTACTGATACATACCTTACAGTATGATCACTTAATATGATTTGCAAGTACGATGTGATGCATACCTTACAGTATGATCACATGACATGATGTGCAGGTACAGTTCATGTACTGCATTGTACCGGAAAGTTCTAGAACCTTCCATAATATTCTATAATCTTTTATATTCTACAAGGTTCTAGAACATTCTGTGATCTTCCATGATACTATATAAGGTGTGTTGTTTTGTACATTCATTCATTTTATTTATTGTACTATTTAGTACTTGGATATCATTAAATGCTTATAATCTGTTTTTTATAAAATGCTTCCAAATAGAAAAGTGAAACAAATCAGTACTGTCGTCAAAATCGTTTACGTGAAGCTCTTACTGTTAAATTTTTCATTCAAAAAATTGTTAAAGGTTAGGCCGGTATGCTCACAAATTTCCAGCCCTATATGGTGTACTGCTTGCCAGAAAATCGTGAAAATCTGAAATACTACTTGCTTTCCACTTTCATTATTCAGAAGCATTCCAAGAAAAACAGGCTATAGATATATTTATGTTGTGTTAGTTAGCCTTAGTAAACATCACTATTTACCAGCTATTATTCGAGTTGGATATTTACCAATTGTCTTAAGGCTAATCTATTTGCAACTTAGTCCAGTCATTATTCAAGACACAACATGTACTTTTGTCAGTTATTTTTATATATACATATATTTCATAGTGATGTATTCATTGTACATATATTTACAATAAAGGTTAGTAATCTGTATATTTTTTGCTGTTACTTTGTATGAATTCACAGTTGAAAAGATATTCTATAAACTATTAAGTCCAATTCAGAAGTGAAAAATTCCCAGGATTTTGCTTGCCAACAGTCGCCAATTGTCACTGATTGTCACTGATTAATTAGTGACAGTCTGTGATTTCACTTCTAAATTTGGCTTTAGTCAGTTAATAGAAGTGATGCCATAAGGCTGGGCTAGCACAGTTGCCTTGAATGTAGAAAATTGAGGGTTGGAACCCATCACCAATTATTATTTTCCTCACAAAACTTGACAATCAGACTAGCGCCATTTCCTCCTACTCATTCGAAAAATTAGAGCCAATTTGATAATTTGGTTACAAGTTCAACTTGAGCTTTGTGCTACAGTAAAGTTATTCAAATTTACTTACCATTTGTATTTCATTGACAGCGTATACGAACAAGAAAGTGATTTGATTGTAGTAAATGTAGACCTGACCGTAGTCAACAACAACAGGGTCGCCGGCAACGCAGTCTTTGCTGCGGAGAAGGATTCTCATGGTTGTGTAGTTCCATTCTCTCTGCGAAGTAAATGTGATTAGAAAAACTGACCTTTACAATATTGTGGCTACTATTCTTGGTGCAAGTGCATCTTAATTAAGACTGACTGATCAACTGCTGAACAACAAAGTGAATCAGAAGTGTCAGTCTTCTTAGCTAAGTTTTTCCTCATTGTGATGTTATTTACCGACAAATTCGCATAAAACTGTAAAGCAGAGTAGTAATAGTTCTGTCACAACAAGTGAATATATAGAAAATGTGAATTAGTTTTCAAGTTGGCTTATCATTAACCTGCAAAATTCAATTATGCAAATCAGATTCCTACAGTAATCACTTTTCATCTTTTTTGTTTTACCAAAATAGGTCATGTGGTCTGTTGTTCATATCTGTACTTACACATTATTTTAGATTTGCCTTTGTGACTATTTAAGTATTGCTCACAGCTGCATATCACTAGTCCCCATCAGTTTTCCTTTTTTACCCTATCCATCCCCCAGCATGTACAAATTGGAGGAATCTGCCACCCAACACAGGTGAGTGCCCATTTGTTAAGGTCTGAATCACTTGGAATCAAATGCTGCTCTAATTTGGGTATCCTCATGTCAGCGATTCCCAAGTGAGCGAATTCCCAATTGGGGGATTCCAAACGAGCCATCGAGGAAGTAGTAACACTTTCTTAATATTTTCCTTCTTTACCTTTTATGTTTCTTTGTATGTATTTTGTTCTTTGTTTTCTTGTGTGTATTGTTAATGTTTTCGTTTATATATGCCTTTACGTTTTCATCTTTTGTCTCTGCTTTCTTTTATTTTCGTTTTTCTTTTGATCTACTTTTTTCTTTTTCGCTCATGAAAATACAAATTACAAGTTCTTATTTTTAATAAGCATAGTCTCCTGTATAGTTCTTATACAATTCGGAATGCTGTATTTTCTACATACTTTTATCCTTTGTGATTTTTCTTCATTATTTTTCATCTTAGTTTTTTGTTTTCCATCTTTCCTGATTTTTTCTTTTTTTCACATTTTTTCTTTTTTTCTTGCTGCTTTCTCTATGTTAATTTTCTTTCTTGTCACTGCCTTCATGTTTTCTTTCTTTTTTTAATGCTTCTCCACGTATTTTCACTTATTCTTAATGTCTTCATTTTTGTTGACGTTTCCATTCTCTTGGTCTTTTGTTTGTTTCAGCATTCTTTTATTTTTTATGAAGATTTTCACACTTACAACAATGAAAGACCCGGGCATATCGAACTGTACAAGAATTATACAGGAGACTGCAGTTATTCAAAATGACAACTTGTAATGGGTTGTTTCATGAGCAGAGAAGAAAAAAGTAGATGACAATAAAAACGAAAAGGAAAGAAAGCAAAGACAAAAAGTGAAAATGTTAAAACATACATAAATGAAAACATTAAAAATGCACCCAGAAAACGAAAGAAAAAAGAAATACATTACGAAGGAAAATATAAGGCAAAGAAAGAAAATACATTCTTGATCACTCGTTTGTGTTGTAGTGTGTTTCCGCCGATTTTTCACGATTTTCTAATAGTTTGCCAGTTTCGTAAAAACGCCTGCAGGTACAAATGTGCGACCATGCCCGACCCGACCCAGCACGACAGTTACTGTAGAAGATAGTTTTTGTGAATTAGTTAGTGTATATTATTGATTCTTCTGGCGCATATCGTCCACTATATTATATTTGCCATTTTCGCCTGTACATTACTCGCCTAGTTTTTATATTGGTAAGATGTCACCTTTTTGGAAGGGGCGATTTTTAGGTAAGTTTTATAAATAAATGTTTGGTTAGAAAAGCGTTTTTTTGTGTTCAAAAGTGTGTTACCTTGTCTGACTAGTTTCAGTCAGGCATTTCTTGGGAAGGTAGTATTCTGTTCTTGACTTCTCGCCCCTAGGTGAGGAGTCATTCCGAGGTTTAGGGCAGGCCCCAGGAAGCACTGGCGTTAAGGTCGATCACTTGGATTCTTCTTACTGATTTCGACTCCTTCCTCCAACCTGACAGATTAAGGAGGCAAGAGTTAGAGCCGCCCCCAAACGCCCATCATAATTAGAATACAACATTTGGATTCGCCCAATTGGAAATTTGCTCATTTGGGAATTCGCTCACTTGGAAATCGCTCTCATGAGAAACACTCAAATGGGAATTCACTCGATTGGGAATCGCTCACATGGGAATCGCCCAATTAGGAATTCACTCACTTGAGTATTCGCTCACTTGGGAATCGCTCACATGGGAATCGCTCAATTGGGAATTAGGTCAATTGAGAAGTGGCTCACTTGGGAATTGCTCGATTGGGAATCATTCACTTGGGAATAGACCCTTCAATTATTTTTGGCTTCTAAATCAAAAAATGGTTTCAGTGGATCACTAAACAAGAGTCCTCAACAAAATCTTAAAATATAACATTCCTATATCAGAAAACATAACCCTGGTTTATAGATCGAGATTGCCAAATAGCATATTTACCACGATATTTTCAAAATCGATCGTGAAACGGGCGCAAGTTTTATCGTGAAATCGAATGGAACTAGTGTACCAGTTCTCTTTCTCGTTATCGTAAGGGTGTAAATGCATAACCACTAGTAGTCGACGACCACGTTCAAATGGAGGGTTCAATTGTAGGGTAAACTGGAAGTGAAGAGTGATTAAGGATCAGTGGTTAAAAGTCGCTAGTGTCAGAGGGATGGACCTAATCTTTCTTAAAGGTCATGCTGATAAAACTGGAGAAAATCAGACGATGACAACTTTGATTTGATGATAGTTAACGACTATGCCGAAAAATCGGCAAAAATCACTGTTAAAAAATTCCAAGATTTTTTCACATCTGGGTAGAGCTTAAACCTACTTTAGTATAGTCCGTTTTTCTTGAAATACTTCCAAATAGTGAAAGTGAAAAGCAAGTAGTATTTCAGATTTTTGCGATTTTCTGATAAACAATATATCATGAAGATTTGTAAATTTGTAAGCATACTGACCTAACCTTCATCAATTTTTTGAGTGAAAAATTTTACAGTAAGAACTTTATGTGAACGATTTTGACGACAGTAGTGATTTGTGTCACTTTTCGATTTGGAAGCATTTTATAAAAAACTGACTATTGAAACTTTTTTCAAATTATGCTTCAATTTGAAAAGTTAAAGTAAGTACTAAATTTATAGCATCGTTATGATATGGCCTCCTAAATTACTGTAGAAAGAGAATTCGACAAATTTTAATTATTGTTAAAAATATGACCCATTACCGATCAACCACGCTTACATCCTCTGCACCCCCAGCAAAAGAATTGGGCAATAAATCTGTGGGTGCTCTATATGTGACCGTTTTCAATTCCGTCATTGATTTGATTTCCAACCATATGAATTTGTTCGGATCATATTTATTCTTCAAGCGAATGGCAGATAAACCAGCCTATCAAAAAAGTAGAAATAAGTGAAAATATGACATTGTATTTGCATGATAAACTGAACCATATGTTTATAGTTTCGGAAAAATGCTTTAAGCCACTTGTATCGACCATAACGACTTGGAAATATTTTCGAATTCCGCTTGTGTGGCAACTCATTTCCATTTATTGCTGACTGCAGCAAAATTAGGTGTGGTGTGGGGGTCGAAATCTGAATCTTGCACTTTCTGTCTGTGTACTACCACCAAATGAACCCAAATGCATCAAAAGAAAGATGTGCTAACTTTTGCGCACCAGTTTGACTTGTGGTGGCTGCCTTGGCCACCCATCTAATTTGATGAACGTTCAAAGACTACCAGATTCTAGGAAGTTGATTTCCTCATGGTTATGACTGCAGAAAGATTAGGTATGGTGTATGGATTGAACTAGGGACCATGCGGTTTCGGTCAGCATACTCTAATCAACTGAGACAACAAAGCCGTAGGAATGAGGTGCTATATTTGTTCAACAGTTCGAGTCATGGCTGCTGCCTGGGCCACTCATGGAATTAGATGGGCATTCAGAGATCACCAGATTCTAGGGTCGGGGATGGACATAGTCTATCTTCAGGTTATGCAAATTAGCCTGAAAGTTGATACGAATTTTGGCCATGCTAATGCGCATAGACAGCAGGAATAGAAGACCCATGTGTTCATGTTTTTGATCATTGTTGTTCATTTTGTGAAAAGAAGGTGGATGGATTGGCCGATTTTTATTATTGATGTATCTTATTTTGTGGAATTAGCAGCCCCAAAATACAACGTCCCCTGCCATTCTTGTTATAGTGTGTTTCCACCGATTTTCTCACATTTTGTCAATCCGCGCAAGAGGCCTACAAGTGCCAAGTGGAGTGAGTGACGCCGACCATCAACAGTCGTCTTACTTTAGCACACGTCAGTAGGTGTGCCCTGGCTCTCTCATTGTGCATTATTATTGGTGTGTTTTCTTGTAACGTGTGCCCCATTGGTTATGTTTCATACTCGCTGCCTCCCCGCACGCACGCCTGTGTTTGTTTTTCTTTCCAGTGCATGGGAGTGAAATTGTTCTTCTTTCTCGCTCGTCACATTTGTAAGTAAGTGTTTTTCATTACGTAAGTAAATTTTGAAGAAAGTGATTTCCTTTCTTGTATTCATTTAGTTCGGGAGAAAATTAAGGAAGTTACCTTTCCTTGATTGGTGGGATTTCTAGTGTCAGGTTTAAGTACTCTTGATGAAGTTAATCGGGTAAGCGTGGGCCTGGAAAATACGTACATTAAGGACGAACCCTGAGATCCCAATCCTGCCTGAACTCAAAGCCCAAAGCCCCGACTTATTTTCAAATACAACATTCTGACATTTACCATTATTCTCACAGCAGAGGGAACACAGGTTAGAGCCCAGGGGCTGGTTTCATCAAAGAGACATAAGCTCCAGATGAGCTGCAGCATATGCTGTAGCTTTACCTTGTATGTTATACCATTGCCGTTGAGCTGCAGCTCAGCTGTGCTTAATTCATGCAAACAAAACATTTCGAAAAAGTTAAGCTGCAGCTGAGCTGTAGCTTAACTCTCTATGTTATAACATTGTCGTTGAGGTGCAGCCTAACTTTCCTGACACATTTCGTGTGTATGACTTAAGCTACACTTGAGCTGCAGCTTAACTGCAGTGGTATAAGATATAGAGTTATGCTATAGCTTAAGCTGCAGCTCAGCTGGAGCTTAAGTCTATTTGATGAAACCGGTCCCTAATCTTATTAGTACATCCTGCTTGCAAATGTACATTTACAACTCAATTCTCTTCCTGACTTCTCCCTATTCCCCATTGATTGGAAGTTGTTCGAGATCAGATACTCGCTGCATCATCTTTAGTTCAAGTGAATTGAAGCAGATGATTTTCTGTTGGTTTTGGGACAGGCTGAACTGTTGCAAACTATTCCTACTTCAGGACTTGTCCTGTTTAGGTAAAGTAGTGAAGTAGCTGATTAGGTCCTTTCATTCTCTCATTAACCCAAGTCCCACTCCAACATTAAGAAGCAGATTCCCTCATGTCTGTGTGACTAGAGAAAATTAGGCATGATGATGTGGAACCAGGAGCCATAGAGCTTTGGTCTGCATACTCTAATCAACTGAGGCGACCAAGCCATAGGAATATGTTGCTCCTGTTTGCTCTTGTTCGACAGTTCGAGTTATGGTGGCTACTTTCACTACTCATCGGCTTTGAAGGGCATTCAAGGACCCCCAGATTCTAGGATGCAGATTTCTTCAGGGTAGTGACTGAAAAAAAAATTATGCATGGTGTGATGATTGAACCTGGGACCAGACAGTTTCCATGCGCATACTCTGACCAACTAAGGTAACCGAGTTAACAGAATGAGGTGCTAACCCTGTGCAACATGTGGAGTCTACACATGCACATAGGAGGAGGGTAAACCCCCTTACCTGAGACCCTGACCACCCCCCTGGCCCAAAAAAGTCGGCAAACATTCCCCTGAACGGATGATTTTTGTGCATATTTTGTATGAAAAACAAGCTTGCAGAACTTTTTTTTTGTTTTTTTTGCTCACCCACTTCCTCCCCCTGGATAAAAAATTGAAGGACCTTCCCCCTGGAAAATTCTTCCAGTGCAAGTCTGGTGGAGTCGTTGTGGCTGCTATAGCCACCCTGAATTTGATGGACTGTTAAAGATGGTCGGATTTTGGGAAGCGCATCTCTGTGACTGCATAAAAAAATTGGCATGGTGCAGGGTTCGAACATAGGAACTTGCAATTTTCATCTGCATACTCTGACCAACAGATTCATACAATCCACTGGAATGAAATGCTAACTAGTCCGAGTTGTGGTGGCTGCTTTGGACACTCATCTAATTTGATGGACCATCAAAGATCGCCATATTGGAAAGCACATTTTCTCCTTGCAGTGATTGGAAATTACTACATGGTTCTGGTATGGATCAAATCCGTGACTTCGCAGTTTCCATCCATTTACTGTAATCAACTGGGTCGACTGAACCACGAGAATGAGGTGCTTTCTATGTGTGACATTTCAAGTCCTTGTGCCTACTACAGCTACGCATCAAATTTAGCAGACTGTCAAAGACCACTAGATTTTAGGTAGCAAATTTCTTTATGGCAGTAACAGTAAAAAAATTTGCATGGTGTGGGAATCGAACCAAGGATCTCACAGTTTCACTCTACGTACTCTTATGGACTCAGCCAACTGAGTCACGAGAATGAGGTGCTTTCCATGTGTGACAGTTCATGTTGTCCTGCCTTTTACAGCTACAGATCAAATTTAGCAGACTGTCAAAGACCACTAGATTTCAGGAAGCAAACTTCTTTATGGCAGTGACAGCAAAAAAATTGCATGGTGAGGGAGTCGAACCCAGGATCTTACACTATCACTCTACATGGACTGAGCCAAGTAAGCCACGAGACTGAGGTGGTTTCCATGTGTGACAGTTCATGTTGTCCTGCCCTCTGCAGCTACACATCAAATTTAGCATACTGTCAAAGACCACTAGATTTTGGGGAGCAAATTTCTTTATGGCAGTTACAGCAAAAAAATTGCATGGTGAGGGGGTCGAACCCAGGATCTCACACTATTACTCTACATCGACTGAGCCAAGTGAGCCACGAGATTGAGGTGGTTTCCATGTGTAACTGGTTGAGTCACCAAGGCTGCTAAAGTCAGATATCAAATCGTGCAGACTTTCGAAGGCTACGAGATTTTGGGAACCAGATTTCCTTGACTGCAAAAGAATTTGCATGGTTCAGGGAATAGGACCCAGGATCTTGCAGGTTCCAGTTGTGTTCTCTAACCAACTGAGCCAACTTAGTCACGGTTTGTGAGTTCTTGTAGCTGCTCTGATCACTCGTAACACACTGATTTTTTTGCTGAATGTTTAGTTCAAATAATTGATTCTCAGGATTTTCTCAAAAATTCTTTAAAACATGAACCCTTCAATGCAAAGAAATGAGCAAGTTGAAGATAATTTCATCAAAAAAAAGAGAAAAACTCACCCATAATGATGTACTGCTATGCAAAATCACCGAAAGTTTGCAAGTGAAAGTGTACTTGTTTTGTTTGACAAACAAGTCTCGTCGTTCCATTTGGCCCTTATATTCCACTATAGTTGTACTATCTTCGTCTTCACCGTACCGTTCGATGGTCATTTCTTGTTTGGCGAAACTAGCATTTTCATGATCGCGCAACATCAGCTTGAATCGACAGGCTTGATTGTGTCCTGTTTTGCTTAGGGCTTGAACAACCAAAGTTCCGAGAAATTGGGCGCCATCGCGATTGGGGCTGCTGCGTATCCGACCCAAGAAATTAGCGCTTGGAGGGCCCTACATAGAGGAGCATTATGGAATACTACTACAGTGAGATGTACACGTTCTGTCAGGGATTATTTGTTGTATGAGTAGGTTGGTCATACAATATGGGGATCAAACCCCCTTTTTCTATTCGCTATTCTTTTTATAATTTAATGTAGTAGTTTTTTGAGCCTTTTTAAGATTATTATATTTTTTCTTGCTGTGTGCTTTTTTATTCTTGTTTTTTGTTTCAGTGTATAGTTGCTATGTATAGCAAATTCGTGATATTTTTGTGGTTTTTAATGGTCTTTCACAGTTTTTGTCTCAGTTCTACAGTTTTGTGGTTTTTATGGTCACATTTTTCATTCAAAAATAATTAAATTCCCGAGTTTTTTCTACTTATACTAATCATAGTAGTACTGTTGTCAGGTAGCTTGTTTTATTAGTATATATTGTATTGGTCAGTTTGCCACAGTAAATAATTATTCTAATTTTGATGTCCTTTCTTTTACTTCATTATTCAATATCAATCATCCTTTGACATTCATGTACGAGCCAAAGTGAACATGTGATCAGGAAGAAATTTGGAAATTACTGCATCTGGATGACACCCATCTTATAACATTATATACAGTTAAGCATGGCAGCCTTTTAGATAATGAGCTAACCAGATAAGTGCTTTGTGCCTATATATGTGGTTCCACATCATGTCCTCTGGTTGCATCACTATGCTTCTCCTAAGCCTATGAAATAAGTAAGGATAGATGCCTATCATTTTTTATTACGACTTCATAGACATTGACTTGGTGGCATAGGATACATGCACATAGGGGGGGGGTAAACCCCCTTACCTGAGACCCTGGCCACGCCTCCCTGCCGCAAAAAATCGTGAAACACTCCCTGAACTTTTTCCAGGACAGCTTTTTCGATGGTTTTTGTGCCTATTTTGTATGAAAAACAAGCTTGCAGAATTTTTTTTGTTGTTTTTTTGCTCGCCTGTCCCCTACCCTCCTGGATGAAAAGTTCAAGGGCCGTCTTCCCTTATAAATTCTTGCCGTGCATGTCTGTGGCGTAGGGTGGCACCCAGAGAGGAGGCAGCATGGAGCCATGTATGTGGGTATTGTTGGAACCTTCTGGTCTAACACTATTTGAAGGGAAATTCACTCACAAAGATGGAACTTCCGAGAATAACTTGTACATTGATAGTCGATAAACAAATTAATCCTAAAAAATTCATCATTCCGACAATTTCTAAAAGCTCAAATATTTCCAGACAGTTGACTTTTCTATATATGGAAAAATTTTTTCCATTCCTATCTTTCGATGATTCTAAAATATTGGTTTATCTATTTTGCTAGAGAATTTTTCTCACTCGACCTTTACCAAATTGTACCACGCATTATTGACCAGAAAATGGAATTATGCATATTATATCACCTGGTTAAGAATTTTTTTCATTGCCAGGGCAAAGGTTTCAGGAGTAAATCAAGTGCAGACCATTGAGGCGGTTTGATGGTCTAAATTTAGGTCAAAAACTTAATTTGGCCGAGGCTTTAAATGTCATGTTTGGTCTCTGCTTGGGTTAAAACATCTTGGCTATAGGGGCTTGTTACTGATTACTGTAGGTCACTGAAGCTTGATAGAAGCGAATGTTAGTACAGTGCAACAGTTCCCAAGTGGATCAAATGCAACCTTCAGTTCCTAAATTTCCTAGTAGCTGTGGAAAGCGAACACTGGCTTGTAACAAAAAAGTGTGCAGGGTTTCCCCAACTTGCTTCTTTCGGCTGACTATATAAAACTGGAAAATCGCATTATTCAATGTCCAGTAAAAGAATGCCGTATTTTTGAAAGTAAAAATTTAATTATTGAAGTAACTCACTTGATTTCTGATCATTAGTTGGTTCCCCCGAAGCATGTGAAACAGTGATTAGATCCTCACTTAATTTGATTCAAGAGATGCAAATTCGCAACATTTATGAGTCTTACACTAATTTCATGGTAATTTGTTCAAATATTTTGCTGAAAATATGAGAAGTTGATAGGCAAGAAAAACCCTAGCAAAAGTTGACATTTTCAGTTTGCGAAGAAATTTTTTACGAAAAAATACAGGAAAAAGTTATAGATTTGGAAATTTAAACAAAAATGGCTAGAAGCATTCAAATAATAATCTAAGATATGATAAAACTGATTAAGTTCGTGAACTTTATGCAAATAAAATAATGTTTTTGAATTGTCCACAAATCGACAAAATCTAACATAGCAGCAACAGAGCAGGGTCAATGGTTTTGAGAATTTTCAGGAATTTTTAATCAATTTTTTTAATTAGAAAAAAATTTAGCCATAAAGGCATAAAGACTATAGTCTGTTTTTCTTCAAATACTTCTAAATAATGAAAGTGGAAAGCAAGTAGTATTTCGGATTTCCACGGTTTACTGCGAAACAATATATCATATAGGACTGGAAATTTGCAAGCATACTGACTTGACTTTTAACCATTTTTCGAGTGAAAATTTTTGCATTAAGAGCTCTATGTAAATGATTTTGACACCAGTACTGATCTGTGTCACTTTTCTATTTGGAAGCATTTAATAAAAAACTGACTATATATAAGGTAAAGTGAGATGACTTTGATCAGAGTATGGCATTTGATAACTATTTGAGATCAGCAGGTCATCTTCCCTGTGCAGACAACCTCACAGCAATGATTGTCGACACAGCAAAAATGACCTGATGATCTCAGATAGTTATCAAATGCTATATTCTGATCAAAGTCCCCCCACTTTACCTTAAGCACTGTCACCAAACGACTCTAGGAAACAGAGTCAGTGTCTCTTCAGAGTCCTTTTTCCTGCGTCTCTAAGAATGCATGCACACTGGCCTCTTCTCCACTAAGAAAGGCCAGCGCAAACAATTTTTGTTGTAGTGTGTTTTCCGCCGATTTTCGTTGTTTTAACAAAGCACGTAAGAGGCCTGCAGGTGGCAAATGGAGAGAGCAACGCGGACCACTAATAGCCGTCTTACTGTAGCACACGTCGGTACGCGTGCGCTGGTCTCTCTCTCATTATTGTTATTGATATATATTTTATTCGTTTTGTGTACTAGTTGTGCGCCTCGCCGGCCACCACTAATGTCTTCTTTAGCCGCCTCCCACCATGCAACTCTCTTTCTTTTTCGTCCCAGTGCGTGGGAGTAGATCACTTTATTATTTGCACCCGTTTTTCCATTGTGTACATAAGTGTTTTTCTTGTTTTATTGCATAATATAAAAGGTAGAAAACTCTCGCCTTTGATCTTACGTGTTAAGGGAGACAATTAAGGAAATTTGACTTTTCCTTAATTGGTGGGACAATTAGTGTTGGGGTTCAAGTACAAGTAATTAGGCTATCGGGTAAACGTGGGTGTGGGAAACATGTACATTAAGGACGCAACCTTGGAATCCCAATCCTGCCCACGGTTCATCAACGCCCGACCAAAAATCTACAAATACAACATTTTTGGCCTTCAACTCGACCTCCTTTTTCTCCTGCAAGAAGCGTCGATGATTACTGTAGAGTCATCTCCTCCTACTGTATTCCCGAGCAACTGACACGCTTACTCTCACTAGCATCAATATCGAGTTTGCTCCATCAAACCCGTACTTTGATACTATGGAGAGAATTGTCGAAGCGACCAATTTATGCTACTATTTTTACAGTATTAAAGATCAATTTGAATATCGTTTTGATGAGTCTTCTCCGGTAATAAGTGGGATAAGGCACCGACTCGCTCTCTCTTTTCTACTCCATCCATTGTCGATTGACCCCTTCAGTCTTCAATAGGGTCACTACCTCCAGGTATTCTCAATTAGGAATAAAGCTCCAGGTCTCCTCAAGGCCCTTTCTAGGAATAGAATTGCTGACATCTCCCTCATCATCCACGGGCAGTCACTCTATGTCATAGGCTCTGTGACGTCCAAGGTGGAGGTTAACTAATTAGTAGCATTTTCTACCTACAGTATCCCAGCGCCTAAGTCTCCGTAGCACCCACTAGCCCTCATTCCTGAGGCACAGTCACACCTATCTCATCCTCTACACCACCTCCCCTAACGTTACAGTACCCTCCTTATATGAAAGATGCTCTTTGGGTGCTTTTACCACCTAGTAGAGGCCACACTCCACAGGTAGGCTTCTGCCTGATAAAGCAGGACTTGATTGACCATCTAATGACAAACGAAATATGCCCATGTACTTTCGGGTCACCCTGCCACTAATATGCAAACTGGGCTGAGTGGAATATAAATAGCAAATAGAATTTCAAGCTTGTCCATACGGTTTATGTGCCCTGAAAGGATGTCTAGGTGTCGTAGTAAGTCTTAACCGATTCAGGCGTACTTAATAATAATTTGACAATTCGAGAGAGCTGCCTGCAGGTAGGCATGAAAACGGCTGTAGTCGACTATTCAAAAGTAAACACTGTACATGTCTAATCTCGTCAGTGTTAATACCTGGTTTTTTTGCATACAGCACAGCACAGCGTTTTTTTTGTGCACGGACATTTGTGCCAATTGGCACAACAGGCCAAAAAAATTTGTGCCAATGGCACAAAAAAATTTTTTCTACAAGAAACATATACTGAAAACAAAAACTGCGGAAAAGTTGCAGGCCAAAAGTTTGATAAAAATATATCGATTTGAAGCACTGTTTTTTTTCCCCGGGCCTTTTCCCCAAATGGGGAAAGGGATCAAAATTTTTTTCGCCATTTTCCCGAAGTCGTTTTTTTCGCTCAAAAATGCTCACAGACGCTTTATTTACGTGTTTTTGGGCTTTTTCAAGCCTTCTGGTGTTTTTAGACCCGTTAATTCATCAAAATTGAGGAAAAAATTGAAATTTTCGAGTTCAAAGTTTAATCTACAAGCATTGGAACAAACTTTCAAGCAAACTATCCAAAAGCATAATGACTTTGAATTACATGAGAAATCGATGGTTAAGTCCTCTATGTTGACAAGTGAGAACGTAAAAGGGAGGTTAATCTTTCCGGCGCGTAGCGCCGGAAAAATTTTTTGGGTATTGATATTCTGCGACGCTGGAAAATCAATTTTCCAAACGTTTATTTCAAGAATAAGATTTGAATTTTATGTTCAAAAAGCGTAATTTCTAGAATTTTACTTGAAAAATTTTAAAACCAGTAAGGTAAAGTGGGGTAACTTTGGTCAAAATCGAGTCAATTCGACTTCTCCAATTTATAACTTTTTATACATGGGGAATTCGTAAAAATGTTTCATGGAACTCATATGTCAAAAATGTCAGACAAATCGATTAAACACATCATTTCATAAGTAGCATGCAGATTTAACGTACCATTGATCGTTGAAAAGAGCTCACTTTTTGACCAATGTTACCCACCATGGTGGTCAACTTTGGTCGCCATTATAATTTCTGTTCAAGTTACTTTTTCGACAAGTAAAATCGATATATCTAACCACAGATAGAACGTAACAAAACAAATTTTGGATATGAGGTAACATAGCTATCGACTTTTATTGTCACAAAATTTCAGCTGAAAACGATGAATATCATCAACAGCAAAAAAGTTTTCGTAAATGTACTCCCAGCTGTCCCTATGGTGGGTAACTTTGGTCAATTTACCTAAAAAAAAGCCTGATGTGAAAAATATTGTGTTATTCAGATACAGCAAGTTAAGAGGTACATGAAAATATCAATATGAATGAAAATAAAAATATCAAGCGTTCAAAATTTATTAACAAAAAAAAATTAACGTGTCGACCAATGTTACCCACCCATTGGTGGGTAACTTTGGTCGACACACAAAAACATGAGGTAAACTAAAACAATGATAAATGCAAGTTTTTAAGATCAAAATACATGAGATTAACTAAATTTAAAGGAAGATCAATTGTTATGTACGATTCGATGAGGGTTTTGCATTCCTTTGGCACACAAAACTTTGCTGCGGCCACCATCCGTGCTCAATCCGGTCTCATCAACGTTCCATATGCATTCGGGTTTCAAATCCAAGGCCAATTTTTTTACGGTAGATTCGAATAAGTCGAACCATTTACTGGCGACAAATTGTGTCAACGCTTTTGCTCGGACGGCTGGCAAATTTTGTGGAATTCTTTCAGATAATGCATTTCCATGACGTTTCAAGAATGAACGAAACCACTCACGTCCTACGGTCTTCTTTTCCTTGAACAGTTCCGGCTTGTTTTCGTGTAGATAACTGTCGATTATTGTGATAAGGCAATCTTTTGTGAATGACACGCCCACAACAGCGACAGATTTGACCAGTTTGACGAGTAGCGATTCTTCAGCTGCTGTGAGGTACGTTTTACGACCAATCATTCCCGAATGCCTTGCGTTTACTTTGTTTTGTAATGTTCCATGTGGAATATTGTAAACACGAGCTGCTGTCCGAATTTTCGACCCGTTTTGAACTGCCTCGATGGCCTTTTCGAGATCTTCTGTTGAGTAATTAGTCAGGTATTTGCGGGCATCGGGCTTTCTTTTGTAATGCCTGACCATATTGTGACGTACATCATAAATAAAAATTATATACAGAATAAAATAATTCGTCTGAAAAAGAAGTAAGATCAAATTATTATAAGTAGAAAAATGTGTGGAACAAAAAATTTTAATTTGACCAAAGTTACCCACCAAAATATAATGTGACCAAAGTTACCCGCCCTGACCAAAGTTACCCGCCAACTGGCCAAAGTTTCCCGCTTTTGGACCAATTTTTCCGCTCGAAAACGGGTAGTTATTTTTTTATACAAAACAGAAAAGAGAAACTCTCTAAAGACACTTGATTGTTAGAGAAAGTTTTGAGTGCAGCGGAAGAGTGAAACCCAAATTTTTTTCAACTTGAAAATTTTCATAAAAAAAAATTGCAACTTTGCCGACCCACAAATTTTTCAATTTTATTTGGATTTCAATTTCCTTCCACAGTAACATGCACTGATCACTTAGACATGAGTGTGCCAAGTTGTATCTGCATATCTTACAGAGAAAAAATTCGGCGATGTTTCAAGCAAAATTGACCAAAGTTACCCCGTGGCCAAAGTTACCCCACTTTACCTTATAATTTATTTGTAAACTCTCATACTTGGTCGAAAATATATGAGTAAGCAGAGTATAAATTTCCGGGCACTTATGCAGTTTAGCGTGCACCAAAAGAAATTTTTTTTTAATTTGTGAAATAATTGTAAATATAAGAAATTGTAAATTCTCTAATTTCATAAAACTCTTCCTCAATAACCAGGGTTCATACACAACCTGGAAAACCTGGAAAACACAGGGAATTTTTTTTCAGGTCTGGAAAACCTGGAAAACCTGGAAAACACAGGGAATTTTAAGGAAAAATAATTATATTGTGTTGAAAATTACAGGAAAATCGTCAAATTTTTTCCCGCGCTGCGGCGAGTTTTCTTATTCGACTATGCACATTGAAAGTGAAATTGCTTAAAATCATCGAGTATTTGAGATCGTTTTTTTTACTTTTCCAACTTCAACTTTCAATGTAGCCTTTAAATTATTATGTCAAAGTCAATGTTTCAATTGGATTGTAAGGGTAATATTCGAGAAAACATTCAAACTCCTCATTTATGCCAGAAAATTGGAGACTAATCAACAAAATGTTTTCGGCTATATAGAGCATTCATATTTGCGAGCGAAAAAAAAATCTAGTCTGGTCAGGGTTTTTTTTAGGTCAATTAGGAACCATGGCTTCTAAAAATTCTGATTGACTCCTAAAAATTTAGGGGCACAAGCCAACATGGCTTATAAAAATTAGAGCCTAACGACCTTTTTGATTGGGTGAGTTTCCTGTCAGGAGATGTATTCTTATGCGTTTTTAAGAAAAAATATTAGAAAATTGTCTGGCGCTTCGCGCCGGATTTCAAATCACTTATGATTCTTGTTATCATTTCTGTTGTGCGGTTGGAAAATGGCGGCCTAGCTTACGCTGGCTTATAGCTTTTAAACATCAGCATGTTATGGATGAATGTTTGACTTTGTATTGTTTTTTCACATATTTGACTAAAACCTAGATTTTTCTACATTATTTCCACAAAATCATTTTGTGGTTCTTAAGAATTTTCGACTTTCGTGAAGATAACTTTGTGCATTTGGAAAATGATTAAGCGCGGGACAATAGCAGAGGTTCGTCTGTCTGAAAAAGTCTTTCAATTCATTGCTGCTTGCCTAATTTCTGAATTGTAGTTTGGCTGAGTGAAAACATGTTGAATTCACTGAAAAATTAGACTTTTCTGGCAGGAAATAGATATTAAAAATAGTCATTTTCCAACGATATAGAATATCAAAATCTTAATTTTTTCCGATGCTCTGCACCGCATTAATTACCGATATCCGAGTCCGAAGTAAAATATCTATCACACTTTTTTATGGTTTATACGTTGGTTTATATATATCATAAATAATTATGATTGGTAAATTACTGGCTCTTGATATACGAAAACGTTAGAAAAATTTTTAAACGCTTCCACCAATCAAACGGTGAAAATATTACGATTGATCATCGGTAGCTGCATAAGAGTGTGCTGAAAAATTAATTTTCTGACGTTTTAGAGCCCTCGGAACCAAAATTTTTCGGCACTAGGTTGGTCAATAATTTCAAATAAATTTTTTGATTCAGAACTCTATTTTTGATGATACTTTAGCTCACACATGTTCCTATTATTCAGTATTTTTCTTCAGTATATTTCATCATTATAAAAACCTGGAAAAATTTCATTTGTCAACCTGGAAAACCTGGAAAACACAGGGAATTTTTTTTCTCCAACTTTGTATGAACCCTGAATAACTTCTGGATTAATTCAGGTACTTTTCTGTTATACCCCCCGCACATATTTTTTTTTTAAATTTTGAAGTACCAGAGAAATGCTGAATTCGTATATATTGTCGAAAGTCAACGAATTTGTAAATCTAATTTGAGTTTAGTATTTTGATAATAAATTTAATAATTTAATTTGAGTTTAGTATTTTAATAATTTATTTTTCCTTTAAAATTCTCCTTAGGCTTAGGCTTAGGGTACAGCAGCTGCGCCCGTAGGGCGCAGCGCTGTTGAGGCTTTTCCAAATTACGGTTTTCAGTTAACGATGTGTTATTTGTTGTTTAGTTGAAAATTGAGATAAAGTTTGGGAAATAAAAAAGCGATAGAATTATGGTTTTTTATTATTTTTTTGAAACAAAAATAATTCAAAAATGAAAATGAATATCATATTCGTTATCAGCATATTCGATTTAGTATAAATCGACGTTTTTCTGAAATTCAAAAAAAAAATTTTTTTTTGGTGCACGCTAAACTGCATAAGTGCCAATTTCCGAAAGATATTTCCATGAAGCATTTAAATCGATTTTAGGAATTTTTGCAGAGTACGGTGGCGGTGGTCCTAGCACTTGCAAAGTGGATTTTCGGTGTTTTTATGGTACCGGCAACAAACTGCAACCAAAAAAACAGGTGCTCAAGGACAGGGAGGGAGATTTTAATTTTTGCATAATTCATATGCAAATTAAGTAAAATTTTCTAATTTGCATAATTCATATGCAAATTAAGTAAAATGGGCAAAAATATGGAGTTTTTGGAAAGCAGAAGTTGCATTTTTGGCACCTGGTATTATGATTGCTGTTAGTATAGCCATAGCCCCATAAAAACCCCCAAACTCCACTTTGCAACTGCCAGGGCCACCAAAATTGGAGTTTTTACAGATGACGGTGGCCACGCCGAAATTGGCGGTGGCCACGCCGAAATTGGCGGTGGCCACGCCGAACCATTTGGCCGTGGCCACGCCGAAACATTTGGAAGAGCCTCTCCAGCGCTGCGCCCTTCGGGCGCAGCTGCTGTACCCTAAGCCTAAGCCTAAAGAAAATTTTAAAGGTAGGGTAAATTCGGTGGCCACCGTCATCTGCAGTTTACCCCCAAAATTGTTGACTATATATGAATTATGCAAATTAGTCTATCTCCCTCCCTGTCCTTGAGCACCTGGTTTTTTTGGTTGCAGTTTGTTGCCGGTACCATAAAAACACCGAAAATCCACTTTGCAAGTGCTAGGACCACCGCCACCGTACTCTGCATTTTAGCCAAAAATTCGAATCTTCATTAAATATCATAATGAAATATTGAAGATTACCAATGAAAACATGAGATAATAGTTCAAGATGATGAAAACTATTATAGATTATATGATAAATGAAAGTAGACATGCTAAAAGCCGCGCCAGGGGTTAGTAATGCATAATAATGATTATTAAAGTTATAATCGGCGCGAAGCGCCGGAAAAGTTTGAGATTATGACCTTCTAAAATGCACCAAAATGCATCTTTTCTGTATCCGATCCCCAAAATTTTCTTCCCCAAATGGGGAAAGAGCCCAAAATTTTTTTCCCCTTTCCGAATTTTTTTCCCGAAAAAAGCACAATTTGGGGGAAAAAAAACAGTGATTTGAAGATACTAACGGATTAATTTTTTGTATAAATCATGCCCAACCTATTTTTCAGCTAACCGCGACAGTGAAATAAGAAAAAAACTGCAAGAAAATAGCTCACGGTGACTTAAAAAAAATGGAATGCTGAGAAAATTTGAATAACTCTAGAATTGTTCAGGAAGTTCAAATTGATTCAATTTTCGACTGCGAACATTTAAGGTAAAGTAGGGTGACTTTGATCAGGGGCGACTTTGGTTATAGTATGGCATTCCTGCTGATCTCAAATAGTTATCAAATGCCATACTCTGATCAAGTCGCCCCTGATCAAAGTCACCCCCACTTTACCTTATATAATGTAAAGACTAGAGAAAATAAAGTCTAAAATTGTGTAAATTTTCGGTCGAAACTCTGTATTAACGATTTCTATTTTTCTATTAGAATCAATCAAACACAAAAATTAAGGATTTCAGCTCTGAATCCGAATCTGACTGAATGAACTGAGAATATTTAGAATTTTTTTCCATTCATCGGTCATTAACAGCCAGGGTTGGCAAAAACTAAACTTTTGAACTTTCGACTTTTTGGTTTTTTAGCGGTTTTTTAGTGGTTTTTTTTGGTTTTTCTATGGTTTTTTAGTGTTTTTTTCTGGTTTAATTCTTAAGAACGTTTGGTACATCAATATAACTATGTAAAAAACTGCTGGAAGCTCAATGTATCATCTAAAACTAGTTAAGGAGCCTTAAAATGGCAGCTATATTGATCTTATCGGGTGTCCTTATTTTATGCTATAGGAAATCTCTATTATACCAATAGAAATGCAGTAATAGTGGGCACATGAGAAAGGAACGATGAGTGAAGAACATAAGAAAAGTAAAAGTGGAACAGAGCATGCGATATGTAAGGGGCAAATTCAAGGAAAAGAAGAATTACAAATAAAGAAAAATATACAATACACAATGTACGTAATCAAAACTCAAAAGAAATCAACTACAGAATTGTATCAATGTATCACATATATGCACAGAGAAGTTGAAATGACATAATTTTTAAGTATACCGTTTTCGATAAGAGGGTTTTAAATTGATAGATTATTATACATATGTTATTAATATTACAAACTGCAGTTGAATGTCACACATAGACATTTCAGATGTTTCCAAATTTTTGCTTTTCAAACCTATCCGCGAGCTATAACTACAGCAAATGGGTCTTATTATTTATATTATTCTCGCTTGCATGATAGATTCATATTTTGTACGATTTTTTTAGCGACGTCAAGTCCCATAAAAATGAACCACTCAAAATCTCCTCTCTTTGTTAACCTACAGTATTCTTAACTGATCTGTATAAAATTTTATTATTGTTGTCTCATTTATATTTTGAAATCAATACATGCCTAGAAGATCGACTAATGTGAAAAAAAAGTTTTTTAATGATTTTGGAAAAAACCAAAGCCTTGCCAACCCTGGCGATAAAGCGTCTGTGAGCATTTTTAAGCGAAAAAACGAGGATTTTAAGACGAAAAAAAATTTTCCACATGTGGAAAAAAAATTTGACCCCTTTCCACATTTGTGGAAAGCAGTTCGTGGAAAAAAAACAGTGTACCGGAAGTGGCCGGCTGAAGCCGGTTTTTGATGCAATGGCCAGTTTTTTTTCTTGACCGGTTTTCTTGGCCGGTATTTGTATGGCTTGGCCGATTTTCGGCCGGTTTCTATCTGCGATTTTAAAATCGGGAAGGTGCATTCTGATGCATTTTGTAATATTTCAGCTCCACGGCCGCGCGGCTGTTTAGCCACTACCGGTGCTTCGCGCTGGTAATAATTTTTTTGATCATTGCTTGCTATAATCCAGCTGAAAGCCGACCGTAAGTATGTCTACTTTATTTACTCGTTAGCTGCACTGCATTCAATAGTTGTTACCACCTAATGTATCATATCTTGGTTTAATCACTTCACCTTTTATATTGCGTTTGACGAAAAAGAAGATTTTTCAGAATTTTTTTACAAGTCGGTTCCCTTCCAAATTATGGTCCAAATGGCATTCTTTGACTCCTCAAGATGCCAACTGTCCGGATCAGTTCGAAAATCCAGGCGCTCATGGCATTCAGGAACTCATTTGCATAAAATGTGAATACATGTCACATATTCCTTGTCACCACAGATAAATCCTACCTAGTTCTAAAATCGAACCTGGTCCACCAGCCTGTGGACTTCATGCGTTTACCACTACACAATTTCACCAGAAAATATAAACACTATATTCCTTTAAGACCCTTGATACTATTTTAACTAACAACTTCATTTGGAAGAGCCTCAACAGCGCTGCGCTCGGGCGCAGCTGCTATACCCAAAAAAGGCAACCCCCCAGACCTCAGGGCCCCGTTACATGTATGATGATAGTAATGTAGGTATGGTGAAGGGCTTAGCTGATGAGACCAGTAGTGGACACAGGAATTTTTTCTGGGAGAAGGGATGGAATTTTTTTGCAATTTTTATATTTTTGTTAAATTATTTGCATCAACATACAAACGACTTGTTTTAATTTGAAAAGATTGCAGAAAACAATAAAAAATATCAAATAATCGAGCCAATTAGAGGATTGCACTTATTTCTTAGTCCTGCGCACCATGCGGAAATTTTTTTTTTTGGATTTTCATTATCTAAAACGCTGGAAAACGAACCTTCACAACATTGAGAAATAAATTGAAATCAAACTAATAGAATGTAATTTGTTCCTTATTCTGAAAAATTTTCCAGGTATTATATTATATTCTATTTTGAAAAATTATAGTCTGGAATGATGACTTCAATCTTCATTGTCTATAAATGCAAAAGTTCATGTTGGAAAAGTTTGAAAAATTCCAAGGCCCGAATGAAAAAATTGAGAGAATTGATGAAAAAAGCCTTACATTGAACCTTTTGCGACCAGACATACACAGCAAAAATTTAGCTTTGGATAATCTTGGGACATTTCATCGAAGTAGGGAGAGTGTGTGTGCAGGGCTGTGCACAAGGGGGGGGGGGGCAGGGGGGCGGCCGCCCCCCCATTGATGCAGTAACTCTAAACCGAAAAGATGCGTTTTGGTGGACTTTAAAAGGTCAAAATCTCAAAATTTTCCGGCACTTCGTGCCCGTCATGGGTATAATTATAACTATATTCTATCAGGCACGGCCGTTAGCATATCTACTTCGACTTACTAATTAATGCTCAACAGTTTCTATCAATCAAGTCAGCTCGTTTCATTTTCTAATCGTTTACAGTCAATTATGTCGCCGAAAATAGAGATTTTTCATCAAGTCTCTCAATTTTTTCTCTCGATGATTGGAATTTTATAAACGTTTGCAATCTGAACTTTTGCATTTATTGAAGGTGGAAATTGAAGACATTGTTCTAGAACGCGATTTCAAAACATTTGTTCACGAATTATCTGTTGGAGAGATTTATTTTTCAGCGTTTTAGAATACAAAAACCCCGAAATTTTTCCGGCTCTTTGCGCCGGAATGGGAGGCAAATTACACTTCATCAGTCTGGGTTTAATTTATTTCCCAACATTATGAAGGTTCTTTTTCCAGCGTTTTAGAAGGTGAAAATCAAAAAATTTTTCCGGCGCTCCACGCCAGACCATTCTATAGAACACCAATATATTCTTCATGAGCTCATTTTGACTAACATAACCAGAATTTTCTCAATTTTTTCCTCATTTTTGCAGGTTTCTGACTACAAATACAACAAAATGCTTGGGTATGCTCCTAAAATGCTTGAAAAAGCATCCATAGCCACATTATAAGCGTTTTTGAAAATGTGGAAAATTTTAGGAAAATGAGGAAAAAAATTTTGGGTCCGGTTCTCATGTGGAAAAAATCTTTGAGGAAAAAAAAAGGTGATGCACACAGTATATCTGCGTAAGATCAAAATTTTCTGGGGCTATTCAGTGAAGAAATCTAGTCCGCCCCCCCCCCCCCCATGAAAAAATCCTGCGCAGGGCCCTGTGTTTGTGTGTGCAAAAAAGCTCCATTAGCATGTTTATTATGGCTGTTTCGATCAGAGAATTTTAGTAATTTCAAGTTCGAGTTTGAGCTTGCTCCTTTTGCTTTTCCGAGTTCGAGTTTGGAAATTGTTCTGAGTCGAGTTCGAGTTCGAGTAATTCACTATTGTATATAAGCGTTCATTTTGTTACATAAATGCCAATCAATCTTATTATGCACCTGGTCTGGTACAACTGAACTACATAGAACTGTTTAGCATATGTCATAGTTACTAGGTATAGAATTTTATACAGTCACAATTTGTGTCATACTTGCAGGTTGAAGCAGATCATATTTTTTAATCAAATGCATTATTTGGTATTACCACACCAATTATAGGTTTAATCTATTTAAGCAATATTTGACTTGACATCATTAATAAAATGCCTAGAAAAAGTATTATTTGGGATGGCTTTGAAGAAATTGTTTATCAGGCGATCAAGCAGAACGTCTATTGTTTTGCAAGTTGAATTTGATTGAAACAAAATTCAAGTATTAATTCATTGATAATGAAAAATGTGGTTTGTTAGATGAATAAAATGTTTGGGAAATTATGTTACTTATGACATATCTTTATCTTAAACACTAAGCAGGATTTCTGAATTCCATTATATTTTAAAGTTTAGACTCGAAAAGAACTCGAAATAATGGTTGAAAAAAATCGAGTTCTAGTTCGAGTTCGAGTTTTAAATTTCGAAGTTTTCGAGTTCGAGTTCGAGTTACCAAAATTGTCGAGTTTTAATCGAGTTTGAGTTCGAGTACTCGAAACAGCCCTAATGTTTATCATACATAATATGCATTAAAATAAGCGAAAAACATCTTTCAAAAGAGTTCAGAGTGTGCTTAAGCATTTTTTGGGGCTAGGCATGTGTACCCTGGTCTCAGGTAGGAAGGACGGTCAACTTCCTATGCGCATGTATGCTTAGTATGTAAGGAAGTATCCAAGGACTCGGCAGAATTTTTCGAAAACTCATTGAGCAAATCATTTATTGATTTTTTGCTTTTAGATAAATGGCCACAATAGTGAAGTTCGCCAAATATTCAATACGGAAATTCGTTCCTGAAAAATATATAAATTACGATTCATCCTTGCTCAGGCGAACGTTCGATTCCTACAAACGAAAGTTCTATTCAAAAGGGGCTGAGGATAGTTTCACGGATTACGATAATGAAGTTTTTACGTACAACGATTCTAAGCCATCGAGGAGAACACTAGGATCTGCAGATAACAACTTCTCTTCTGATTTTTCCACAACAGAAAGCAGTGATAATTCTGTTTTTACATTACCAGACAAAAACCATAAATATAAACATTTTGCGCCTTATTTGCTCGCCAAAAAATTGGGTGAAGTGGAATCGCCAGAAAGTTTTGTTTCACCTTCCGATAAGAAAAACTGGAAAGTAAATGACAATCTACTCAACGTTCCACTGGCTTGCCTTCATTTCAACGATGGTCAATTTCCAAACGAAAGATCGCTAGTCAATTGGATAAAAGCCATCGATTTTGGTCTAGAGCGAAAATATATCACGTCCTTCGGTTTATCCCTAGCCATATTGGCATTTGCAAAACTAGTGTCGAAATCATCGATTCATAGTAAGAAATTATTGTACATTGTCGGCTCTAATCGACTTACGACTTGGTTTGCGTATGCTTTAGAGAAAAATGATGTTACATCGGTGTACTGTGGGTAAGTCGACTAACAAATATTCAGAGTGAATGAACTTTTTACAGGAATATAGTGCCCAGCTGAAGTTGCAAGCATTTGTCCTAAAATCAGCATGAGGAAGGCGTTGAAAATAGCCCATAAGCAGTGTTTTTTTAGCGGCACACCCATTAGCAGTGCTGCTAATGACAGTTTGACTCGATTAGGGCAAAAAGTTTTATTAGTGCACAGCAGGGTTTTTTGTACATAACCCATTTGCATGTGTACAAACAGCAGCCAATATTTCATTTGTAAAATTTGTACATAGTGAAAATAGCTATAAATAAGTACAATACATGGGCATGGCACCAGTTTCAGGCTGGGGATAAATCCTAAAATCATTGGGTAGTAAATTTCTTTCCAAATTTTTTTAAAAGTACACTTTATTTAGGATACAAACATGATGTTCAGTTATTTCTACTGACTGAGCTTTTAATGTTCTGCATGAATATCGATTTGTCAATCATGGAGCAGAGAAATGTTGTTGCAAAGAAACAACTCATACATACAGGCAGGGACAGGGTATGGATTTACACTACCCTAATAAATTTGGCAGAAGTTTACTGTAGGCCGAAAATTTGCCAAAGTTGAACGCAACAAACATCTTAAAAGGATTAGATTACAAAAAAGTTTTATGATTCATGTCACCAAACAACTTTGTTGAGTAGTTATTTATACAAAAGGCAATAAAATTTCATTTCAAAGTGAAAAAATTACTGTATAGTGTATACAACCTGATCTTTGGGAAAAATTTGCTAAAGGACCAATTTTGGTCACTTTCTTTACCCTGGGACACCAAACAGTGTGCATGTGTACTTCAATAAAATACTTACGCATACTATTTACACGCAAGTAATCAATACAATGTCTGTAATTTTAGCCTTCTATCTGCTTTGCGTTTTTCTCCTTCACAAAAATACAGGCATCTGCCATCCTCATGAATACAAATTAAGCAAAAAGGAGAAATGGTGTTTTATTGTGGGCCTTCTGTCACTTAGCATTAAAGCTACTGTACAATTTAGTGAAATTAAACTGACACTGCATGCATTAATGTAGTGTTTACATCTATGTCTTGATTTATCCTCCACTCATTTATTTGTATTGGTATCCATTTTTATTTTGAATTGATAACTTTTCCAAAAGCAATCAAAATGTACATTTTTAATTCTTCTATTACCGTATTACTTGAACTGATTTGTTTACACTTTACATGAAAAATAACTAAAATAGTATTGATGCCTGAAGTTACAGAAAACTTCCATGAACAAAGACTGTATCAGTCTCAGTTGATGAAATGTGCTTCTGGCCAAATCGAGACACACATCAGAAATTAAATACCCGCTATTGTTTATACACATGGACATGATAGAACATCAACCTTTAAGCATATTTATTTGGAAAATTCGGATTGAAAACTAGAAAGAATTATGATTTTTGTACATTTAAAAATAGATCACATCTCACTATGCTTCAAACTTTAATGCACACCTATAATCCTCTTTTTGATGAAAGCTAAAAATAGCTTTCGCTATGGTTCTCAAAAGGAACCATAAGCATAACGAACTATAAGATATTTTGTCAAAAAAACTCTTCACATGTACTGTCATTTGCCTGAACACAGCCTGCTCAATGTTCACCTTTCCCAAGTTGAACCAAAAAGAATTTAAAAAGAAAAAAAAGTCACACAAAAACTGCACAAATTCCTTCTATCTGAAATTTGATGGTCATAATCTTTTTGATTTGATGACATTATAGTATGCATCTTGAAACGCATTTAAACTAAAACTTTCAAAGCAAGTGTCAGTTCATATTTAACTAGAAGTATTCAGTAGCTTAAATGCTCAGTGGCTAAAATGGTCACAATAAAAGCCAATTCCTCCTGTTTGGTCTTTTTTCACTACACAACTTTTAGGCGAGAAAACAACTAAATGCTTCTCCATTCATTAATATTCATGAGGATGGCAGACATCCGTATTTTTGTTAAGGAGAAAAACGCAAAGCAGAATGAAGGCCAAAACTACAGACATTGTATTGATTACGTGCGTATAAATAGTATGCCTGTATTTTATTGAAGTATGTTACCAGTAATCCACCAGTAATGCGTCATGGCTGCCAAACTTATCAACTAGTAAAGCACCAGAGTTATCCACTATTTCATCCCAAAATTTCTACCAGTAAAGACCCAGTATATCACCGAGACATTGACCAAAAGATTACTGGTGCTGCAACAAATTTGTCCTGTACTGTAACACCTAATGATAGTGTAATTAAATTTTATGATACTTGCATCAATACTAGGCAATTACTAAAAGTACCTTATGAGGTATGAATCTGTTACAGATTTAATTGAAGCTATTCAACAATCTATCATGTTGTTGAGTGAACAGGAAAAAGTTCCTATAATGAGTTTATCAAATTTTCATATCAGAGATTAGCCAGGGCAGTTGTCCTAAAAGTGAACTTGACTAGAATCAAGAGCATAAGATTAGATGATCCTTTACTCTATCTGTTGGGCTTTGAGAAATCAGAACTAAAAACAACTACTTCTGAAAAATTGAAAATTGCTGTTGCACATCCCGCTTATATATAGGCTGGTCTCGAAACCATGTATGTTTATTGTAACATCATTGAACAACAGATTGCTGGTAATATTTCAGCTCCCCTCCTCTATACTGTTAATATAGAGGGAGCTTTTGGTGACATTATAGATAAGATATATATAGCGCCTCACTATTTTCCTGTACGTGTAAAAGATATCCATCCTATCAGAATTTCGATTAGAACAGATCACAAACCTATAAAATTTATCACTACTAAAACAATTTTGACCTTACACATTAGAAAGTGAAGCTTTTTCTGAAAATGCAAGTTAAAAATGTTACTGTCACAGCTGAACTCGGTTGTTGACTCAATTCAGACTCACTTACTAAAAAATTTAATGACTCTAAACTGACTATGGGAAAATTCATCTCACTAATTTGGCACCTCTGTGATCCAAAATGTTTTCTACTATTGAAAATGGAAAGCTGGTATGTGTGGGCATTAAGGCAACTCAACAGGCTGTGAAAAGTATAGATTATGCCCCAGAAATACTGCTCAAACTTGGCTATTGGCCAAGACCCAGGAAATCTAGAATGTGCAATATTGTTGGGTCATACACCCTAGATCATTGTATCAATGTTGAAGAATTCTATAACACTCATAGGGATAAATGTGATTATTCTCCCCAATTATTTCCTGCACTGAAATATACAATTAACAAGCAGGGCTTATGTGCATTGATTTTCCATACTTGAAAAATTATTATTACAGGTGCCAAGACCTACGATGAACTGCAGAAGAACTTCAAAGAGTTACTTGTCAGTTTTCAAAGTTGATTAGCAAGTACTACCCACTGGTATAAATTATTTATAGTCAATAGCTGAAACATTCATTCTCTAAAATGGAGCCTTGTAACTAATGTGGGAAAGCTCCTATGGGTTCTGTGCATTATGCTGTGTGTAAATATGTTCAAGCTGGAAGATACAGAGAATTGGTTGCTGATCCTCCACCAATTAAAAGTACAAAAATGCTGATGCAGAAAGAATCCAGTTGGCATCACAACTATAGAAGAAAAAATTTAAAAAAACATTTATTGTGAGTACTTTCTATGAAAGTTCTGGCACCACATGTGTACTAGCCTCCCCACAGCTGACACTGGGACTGATCCTGTGATCAGTGTGAATGAGTACACAATTTCTGTTGATATATCATATGATTTTTCCACTTTTTGTTTATTCTATGTAGGCTAGCTATATAAAAGTTGAAGAAACAGCTTCAGCTTCCCTCCCCCTAAAGGGCACAGCGGCAGTGGCAGTGTGTGATATAACTAAGAGCACAAACACTAGATTTGCAGAAGGGAGACCCTAATCGAAATTTTCAGACACCTGCACTAAATTTGGGCTTTTGTCCTAAATGGATCATGTTTTTTTTCAAGTCCAACGCCTATGTTTAACATGGGCGGGGGAGCTTTTTGTGATCAGGTCTCCCTCTATACTACTGTTGTTTTTGATCAACAACCATTCTAACCAAAGCTATTTCAGCTTTGTCTGCTGCTTGAAGATCATGGAAAGGCTAAATTTTTCTATTTTGGTTTGTAGGATCAATATGTATTGTATTTCAAATTTTAATCCAACCTTGTTTTTGAATCAAGGATCTAGCGAGAATACCAAAGCATAGAATTCATTATCTTGAGTGGTTTTAAAGTGGGCTCAATTATCATTTCGACATAAATATTGATAAATTTTCTCCAGCCATTCGCCTTTAATGAACCCAAATAATTGTGAATAAAGCAGCATGAAATTCCTACTGGTACTATTCTTTAGTTTGCGTTTTGCAAAGAAATTCAGGCACAAGAAAACTAGCTTACTTTCCTTCATCTATTTCTTTGGAAATACAGGCATTTTCAGATTTATAGATTTTCACAGTTTCTGCAAGAATTTTTAACAAATTGACAAGCTGCCAAAACATAATTGTCTTAGGTGTGAATACATTCTACATGTATTAAAATATATTCTAACCATGGCTAAAATATCCCATTCATAGCTTGTCAAATTCTTGTTTTTTAGTTCATCAATGACAACATAGGACAGTTATCCCAAGCATTAAATTAATCATTTTCATGAAAAAATAATTTATTTACAAAACTACTGTAAGAAATAAATGTGAACATCGGCCAATTGCTGATGGCAGAAAAACACAACAATGGGCTGATGCATCAGCCAATGTCATGCTGCTGATGCATTGGTCCATCACTAGTTGAAATTAGTCCCATGTAGACATGAAACTGACTGAATTATGGTCATTAAACAATCACGGTTTTTTGTTAGTGTTTGCTTGCATTTAATTTCATTTTTGTCCTTTTCCATGCTTGTAGATCAATTAGGAATTGCCTTCTCGCCACTCATATTTTTGCCAAACAGCAAGCATTCAGAAAATGGAACCCTGACAGTTTGTATGGACTTCTGAATTATTCCCTATCGATTTATATAATGCAGCGCTTGAAATACGTGAAAGCTCTGAAGGTTGAAGAGAAACTTCGAGACTTTAGCTGGAATATTCTAAGCCCAATTATTTGCATTGAAGTGGACCTTGATCAGCCCTGCTCATTAGAACAGGAAACAAAAGATAAAGTTGTAAATTTTGCGGTTCAATGTTTTCGTTATTATGCCCAATTAATGGATGAATCGGAAAGGATATCGGTGAGGAAAAGATTTGAAAAGTTTGTTTTTATATATGGTTGGATTCTTAAGTATACAAGGTGACCCAAAAAAAGGCGAGTGGTACTTACTTTCATATCTTTCAAATGGGTGAAGCTTCCTCAATGTGGTTTCCTGCCATTGATAGGTAAAACATCTGGCATGAAAACTAAGGAGTTTCAGGCAGATTTCTTGAATATTAACTGACTGGAATGAAAAATACTAAGCTTCAGTTTTTTTGCAGATAAATTTTGAAAAGTTGACAAAAATAGACAAAATCAAAATGTTTTACAGTAGAAAAGTGCAATAGTTCTAATCATAAGAACCATATAAAATCTGAAAACTACAATAGAGCCATTTTAGTGTGTCTTACTTGATGTTTCGCCAATAATTTTAATCTTTTTCATCGATCTGGCCAATGACGAAATTGATTTTTCCTTGATTTTACTTTTTCCCAATTTCAAAATAAAATTTCTTGATTTCGGCGAAATTTTGTCTATAATGAAACAAGACATTGATAACTTTAAATTTCATGTAACTTACATATCTGGATGACACTTGATGTATTATTGTGTGTAAGCAACTTGACAAAACTTTTTTCACAATAGGAGAACTTTTACTTGATTTTCATGACTTTTACTTTTTGAAAAATGACTACTTCTACTAAATTTTTGTTTTTACAGTAACCATAAATGCTAGGAGCATAACACTTGGTATTTGTAACAAAGACAAACAGGCAGAGGTCCCCAAGGTCGATAATTTAGGTAGGGGTAAAATCGTAAATTTTAAGGGTAGTACTTGAAATATGCCGTGACCTTTTTTTTGCTCCCAGCTTTTCTGCAGAGGGTCAAGCCAACTCATTCCTGCACATTTCAAATATCGGACACAACATACTTTTGGAAACATTATTTAAACCAGCATCTGTAGCAGTATGGGCTTATTCCATCCCTGCTAAGACTTGGAACAGTACTTCCAATTGAAAGTCCTGATGCTGAATGTCTCTTTAGTATTATTAATCCCATTAGATTATGAACCACGAGTTTGAAACCAAGTACCACTCCTGATCCATGTCAACAGACCTCACATGTCTCAACTCATAGCAGGAAAGTATGCCACAGCTTGGGTAACCATATGCGCACAGAAGACCCAACCCAGAAGCAGGGAAAAGAAAAGGAGAGCATGAAGAGGCAGAATTTTAAGAACATAATGTTTTTCTTCCCAAGGGGCAATTTTTTGATTAATCACATATACATAAGCCATTATTTCATCTCCCAATTATATATATAATGATTTCCTACAAGTAGTATATATTTATGTGCTGATATCCTTTCCTAAAAATTGCTATATGGCACAGAAGTTGCATACTTTCCCATTATCATTTGCTCAGTAAATGTGTCAAAAAGAGCAGTGAGTAATTCCTCACAATCACACATCGTGCAATTTTTCTCGAATTACTATAACCTACTGGGGAGAGGATGAGGTCTACCAAAATTTTTTGCTATAGTGAGCTGTTTTTATGGGGGTAGTGAATGAATTTCCAAATCTAAGACGGGGGTAATACCCCCCCATACCCCCCATGGGGTGCTCTGCAAACAGGGCACACTGATGTAGCAATCCACATCAAAAAAGCTTCATCCATTGGAAAGTTATGAAAGTCAGCACCAGTCGCCTATTTTTGGTTTACCCTGTACAACAATTCAGATTCGAGATAGACGATTAATTCTAATGTACATTGACTATATCGTGCTACTATTTTGTCGGTGGCACGTCAACAATTTGCCTTTTTGGCATGATTGGTTCGAATTTACGTTGAATCGAGGGCTTGAAATTGATGTGAGCAATTTGTTTTCCGTTCTTAACTTCTTCCTCATTTTCTTTGATTTTACTTTTGCCTTAAATTACAAGTCTGAAGTCGAAATTTCAACCATTTATTTTGTTTAACATCCAAATTGGGAACAAATTTTAAATGCATCCAGGCGATGGCCCATTGCTAAACGCTTTTTGATGCCTGTTTGTGATAGTGATCTTTGTGGTTAGTTTGATATTGCCGTCTCAGGAATTTGGAACATTTACACTTAATGTATAAAGTTCAAGCAGAGGAAAACTAGAAACATGCATCTAATTAGAGAGTGGGTCTGCTGGCCAGGAAAATAAATGACAATTGCCTGATGAAAATTTGTCATTTTTCTTCAGTGCTTCCTATAATAAATGCTAGGTATAGGCCGGATCGACTTTTTTGACGATAGCAGATCCAGATCGGTATCTTAAAAAATGTGGTTCAGTGGATCTAGATCCAAAAAATTTGGTTCATCAGATCTGGATCTTGAGCGACAGATCCAACTAGATAATAGATCCTGATCTTTCAATAAGTATAGGTATTATTATGTCTAATTTGTCTAAAATTGAGCTGTATGAATTTATATTCATTGTTGTCAATAGATTATTGATGATCGAGGTGTTTGTTTATTGAAATTGCTCACAATGTGCATTAAATTGTATTCATGTTTAGATTAATATTGATTTCATCAGAAAAGAAATGAAGAAATGAAAATTTTTTTCAGAAATTATGGATTCAAGTTTTTCTTTCACTAGCAGAGTGTGGGACTACTTCACAGTGTCGCCAGATGATGAAGAAAATTCAAAGTGCAATAAATGCAGAATCCAGTTATCCAGAAAAGGTTGTGGTACTGGATGTCAGAGAAAACATTTGGAGAGGAAACATCTAGCAATATATAAGCTGTTTGTGGCTAAAGAAAAAAAGATAGTGAAAATAGAAGTAACTGTAGAACAAATTGCCACTGGTTAGCTATTTTAAAGAATTAATTTTTAAGTTTTTCTTTAAAGATAGCCCAAAATGTGATCCTAGCGATTCAAAAACCAAATTAAATCATGAACTTTAATCTCCAACATCTTTGGACAATTGATTCATGCAGGACGGAAATTTAAATTAGCACCAGCAACAAGTGTCCCCTCTGAAAAGTTATTCAGTGGTACTGGTCAAATTTACAATCTTAGGAAGAATTGTTAGAAAAGCGATTCTCTTGGAAAATTCCACAAATTACAGTTTGTCAAGTATAATTCAGCTACCATTGGCTGGAAATTTTTGCAAAATTTTATGTAGATTAAAATGAATAAAGATCCGATTATGACCAGATCTTAATCATTGACATTAGTGGATCCAAATATTAAAAAATTTAGTCCAGCAGATTCAGATCAGATCTAGATCAAAAAATTCAGGCTGATATTCGCTGATTCGGATCATGATACCCGGCCCATCCCCCAATAAATGCATGTTCTTAGAGGCTCTTAAGTCCGATGTATAGTCGTCCCGATCCTTAAAAAAATGGATTTTTCTGAGTCAGGAAAGCTCGTTCCTTAAATTTTCGATCCTGATGCAATCCGTAATCCTGAAATCAGGATTGGGACAGGGTTCCCGACCTGATAAGGAAAGGTGTTCCCGATGTTTTTCTGATCGGGAAAGGATGGCTTTCCTGACGTCGGGAACAAAGTACAAGCCTTCCGTACTTTTCAGGGATCCGGAAAGCTAGATGCTACAGTAAATACTCATCAAACGTGCGCATAATCCTAGTTACATTTTCCGGTAATTGGAATATAAAATGAAATGAAATAAGCAAAAACTAAGACTTTGCTACCAGATAAGATAGAGTAGTCAGCTAAGAAATAGATTTTTTATGTTTTTCGTTGAAATATGCGCACTTTACGCAAGTGCAATACTTTGCAACTACAGTGCGTTGTAGTATTGTAGCCATGTCTGTTTAAAACAAAACGGCAGATTTGGGGCTTTTGTTGATGGATTCCAGCGTTTTTATTTATTAAAAAATTAAATTTCTAAAAAATTAATTAATTTTAATGTCAAACCTTATTAATTTAAAAAAATTTAAAATTAAAATATTTAAAATAATTAAAATATTAAAAATTTAAAATTAAAAAAAATTAAAAGTTTAAAATTATAAAATTTTAACATTTTAAATTAGAAAATTTAAAATTTTAAAATTTAAAATTATAAAATTTAAAATTAAGAAATTTAAAATTTGATATTATAAAAAATTAAAGCTTAAAGATAGAAAATTTCAACATTTTAAATTGAAAACGTTTCAAATTGGAAAATTTCAAATTAAAAAATTTCAAATTAAAAAATTTAAAATTAAAAAATTTAAAATGAAAAAATTTAAAATTCAAAATTTAAAATTAAAAAATTTAAAATTAAAAAATTTAAAATTAAAAAATTGAAAATTCAAAAATTCAAAAGTAAAAAATTTAAAATTAAAAAATTTGAATTAAAAAATTTAAAATTCAAAAATTTATAATCAAAAAATTTAAAATTCAAAAATTTATAATTAGAAAATTTTAAAATTTCAAATAAACAAATTTTAAAAAATATAATGCTTAAAGCTAAAAAATTTTGAAATTTAAAATTAAAAAATTTAAAATTTGAAATTGAAAAATTTAAAATTAAAAAATTTATAATTAAAAAATTTATAATTTAAAAATTTAAAATTGAAAAATTCAAGAATTTTAAAATTGAAAAATTAAAAAATTTAAAAATTAAAAAATTTTAGAATCTCAAATGAACAAATTTAAAAAAATATAAAATTTAAAACTAAATTTAAAATTTAAAAAAAATTATTTAAGGGGGAATTAAAATATGACAAATAAACAAAAAACACTGTAAACAAAATAATGTAAATGCATGTATGTAAACATGTGCAACGTGAACGAAAACAAAAAAATAATCAGATTAATGTACAAGATCAATAAAATGTATAAAGTCTACTGTTTGGTCGTATTTATTTATACAACTTACGCATCTCAATATCTAATCTTACTGTAAAATATTTGTGATGTAGTCATCCCAATCCTTAAATTTAGGGATGTTAAGGACGACTTTACCTGATCCTATCCTTTCCTAATCCTTATCAGGTCAGGGACTAAGGATTAAGGATCAGGATTAAAGATTACTATACATCGGCCTTTAGATGATGATTACTAATTTGGCCACTTCAGCCTCTTAGGTCGAAACATCAAAGATTTTTTTCTTCTTTCCTATATGTCAGAATGATTAATATTGTTTCTTCACTGCACATTGAGTTCTGACTTTACATACGTTCAAATTTCAGGAAGATCCCGTGTTGGTATTCAAACAGCTACAGTCAGTGTTAATCGTATTATTAAAATCGAACGTTGATCCCAATTTCTTACGTAATGACGCCAATTTCGCCAAATGTTTAGCTGAAAAAATAAAGCCCCTGTTCATTGAACATTTTCGGGCGAATGGCTTACGATTTGTAACGTGGAGTGAGTCGGAAATTTTGAAGAGACTCGTCATGGACTGTTTAGAAGCCTCTGAAAGTCCGTTCTTTACTAATGAAGAGTTGAACAAAATACTCAACTGTTTGAATAATCGAAGAGAATATTACGATCTATAGTGGTGATATCATGTTGTTTCTGTTCTGAAAATGTGAGTCCACCTATTTTAATACAAGATTTCTGAGAGGTTCTACCTTCTCTATGATAAGCTGATCGTTGGATAGTTTTGTATGCTGAATTCCCTGGTATCATTGGTTTTGTTTAAAAATGCAAGTTCGAACGACTACAGTATGCCAAAGTTTGAAAATTGATTACTTTTGACGTTTTTCTGTGCTCTTGCTAGCCAAGCGATATTCCAGGATCAAAATGGCCTTAGTCGATGAATAGATATTCATTTTACAAAGGAGACCATAAGCTATCTGTTGATGTAATATGAAGGGTATATAAATTGCAACAAAATTGTTTATGTGCAGTCCCAAGCATAATGCCGCATAATTTTGTTTTTATAAATATGGAAAAATGAGTATCAGCAGACTGTCCTATGGGGAGGGGTATGGAGGGGGCTATTACCCCTACCTCAAGTCCCTAAAATTGATCACTGGTTGGTTGCCTAATCTCGAGACAAAATGACGTGTTTAGTGGACATCTACCCTTGCGAATTTTCAATCTTACCCCTACCTAAAAAATCTGACCTTGGGGACCTCTGACTATCAGACTTAGTTTTGCCTTACCACTGTAACGCCCAATTTCTACGATACTTTTACTTGTCCAAAACTAATCAGTCCACAAGGCCCCTGGGGCGATAACAGGACAATAAACGACCTGACAGCTTTATGCTTAGCACCGATGATAACCAATGTTCTGGTTTCACCCAATTACACGAGTCAAGCTTCTACACACAAAATCACAAATAAAATACAAACTGACCAATTTCACTATGCTTTTCTTCTTTTATACTGGCTTTTTTGACCACGCCCTTATGCCACGGGAGGTCCACTTCCATTTTGCTTTTCTAACCAATTGTTGCTTCACTTTACATACTTCCATTTACTGTTTGCTTTTATTACCACACCTTCATGCTTTAATTTATGCTTAGCTTAACCACGCCTACATGGTTTTGTTTATGCCTAGCCACGCCTACATGCTTTTAGTTTTTCCTGTGCTTTACTGTTTTCCATGTGTTCCACTTGAGTCTTGCATGTGGGTCGGGGTTTTTGCATTTTCTTACACGGCAGGTGTTTTTACAACTTTGGGAGGGATACTGTTTTTCTTGGGAATGTGCATCTTCATGTGACTCGAGTGGATTATAAAACCAGGTGCCGATGTGTGAACTTATTATGTATCAATTCCTAATTGGGGTTACTAGTGGATTTCGGTGTGGGAATGCTCAAAAACAGAGTACTTATACGATACTTGGGGAAAATGTACAGGCCGACAACAGGATGAAAAACCAGACATACTCGAGGAAATACTTCACGAATAAAATTATATACAGTAATCTGATATACATGTTGTACACTATGAGTTTTACTCTAGTGTGTTATCTTACCTCTCCTCCCAAAATTGAATGTCCTCATTCAACGGGGGTTTCAATGAAGGGAGGGTTGTAGGGTCCGAAGTTGTGTGGTGGTAGAGAGGATTAGTCTTACTTGAACTTGCAGCCACCAGTTGATCAGGTTGTGCCAGGTCAAAGACTTGGACAAATGGCGGAAATTGGGATTTCTTCTGGATGAGCTACCTGTAGCATACATGGCCACGGTCAAAATTTTAGGGTAGGGAAAAATCCTAAAATTGACATATAGCAAATCATTTTTGTGACAATGATAAAAGTCAATTTTAGATGTGTTTGCTTTGCTTTTCGTATTTTTTGGATTATGTTGGTGATAAAAACTGGAAGCATTGTTTTTCTGAAATAAATAAATGAGCATGTTGATTGATGATAAAACCAAACTCAAACTCAGTAAATGCCAGGTTAGTTTTTCTGACATGTTTATTAGCAGTAAACATGCTGAGTAAGTTTTTCTGACATGTTTTACTGGAAACCAATCAGCCAGTAAACTGAATTATTCATTTCATCATTATTACGTTTTTGGTCCGATGTATGTTTATTGGCAGTAAACATGCTGGGTAAGTTTTTCTGACATGTTTATTAGAAACCAATCAGTCATTAAACTGAATTATTTATTTCTATCCTTATTATATTTTTGGTCCAATGTATGTTTATTGGCAATAAACAAACTGGGTTAGTTTTTCTGACAAGTTTATTGGAAGCCAGTTAGTCAATAAACTGAATTACTTATTTCTATCATTACAATGTTTTTGGTCCAATGTATAAAGGCAGCTGTTTTTACTTTGTGATATTATTTTGGCTCAGTTTCTTTTGCTCCAGTTTGTTATTTATTTCAAAGATTGTTAATATTAAATTGTGTTCAGCATTGAAAATATTCTAATGATTTTTTAAAACAGTTCTGATTGACAGTTTACAATATGATGATTTTGATAGCTTATGCACTTTTGACAATTATTTGTACTCACTTCTCAAATGCTGGAGTTGTGATTAATGAAATCAATTCAAATGACCCTGCTAAACCAGAGAAAAATGAATTTGTTGAACTTATTGCTTATGGAAAAAAGCGACCCCATGATCAAGATACAGTACAACTAGAGGATCTTAGCTTACGTGGGCACAAAATAATTGTTATTTCAGCATTTCAAAGAGGTGCCAAGGGACCCACAATCGAACTTATTGCAAATTTGTGGAATTCACGAATTAAAAATTCATACTTTGTGTTTGGTGGACTTGGCATTGCCAATGCAGACCTAAAGGTTGACAATCCGCTAGTTACATACCGACAGAAATTTACACACTCAACCCCAACATTATTTGGTTTTTTTGCAAACGCCAACGTTTATCCACATGCTGTTGCTCTTGTTTATCAAGCTGATGGATTACCGTCAATCAAGCTATCACAGGAAACGCCTTACCTGAAGTTGACACCTGAACTGAAACAGCTAATTAAAGATTCACTAATAGACATTGTCATTTATGGGCGAAGGGCGTCATCTGAACAATGTGATATCTTTGAAGAATTAGTTCCAGATTTCACAGGTACAGGATTTATTATTTATCATTCTTTCTTTTTTTGATTTATTATTCTTTTTTATTTACTTTTATAAGAACTTATTTGGTATAATTTATTTACAGGCAAACAATACCTACTAAGAGAATTTGATGTACCAAAGGACGCCAAATCAGACTATTCATTGAATCGGTGCACTGCTGAAACAGGTCCAATGTTGCCAGCAAAATTTAAGCTTGGTCAACCATCACCTGGAGCTCAGAATGATTGCAGTGGAAAAAGATTCATCATTGAAATTAACATTGTGAAACTTACAAACCAGTTAACGCATCGCTATCGTACTCTAGAAGAAGAGCCAATGGAAGAAGCACAGTGCAGCAGCAGATTGCCACCTGATGAGTATTGGAGCATTCAAAGTGGCCTTGTGCATCAATCAATTCAAACTGAAATCAACATGGCAAAAATGAACGTCTTGTGCCAAACAGCAGACAAGGGCGGTGATGACTTGACCTCAACTGGAAACAATGCACAACTGTTAGAGAGAGCTGATGCAGCTATCAGTTCAATGAAAAAGGAAAAAGTTGAGCGAGAGTGGGAAACAAAATCATTCTTTCAAAACAATTGGATCAAGCTCATGGAAACGCACCAAAAGTCTCTTTTGCCAATCAAAACCATTACTGATAATAAAGTTTGGTTTGAATACTTGCCCAACACTGAAAATCCCACAACCTCAACATACAGATGCCGACTTTGCAGTAAATATTTCAACAAACTTAGGATGGATGCTCGTTACAAGCCTCTACTGGCCAATCCTGATGGGGTCCTTCGTGCAGATTATCACTGGAATTGGCAAATAATCAAAGATCATGCCCAGTCTAAACCCCACCAGAATATTATTGCTAAATTAGAACAAGCAGCAGTTGAAGTGCTACCCGAGTCATTCAAGGAAATTCAAGTTCAAAATGAGCAAGAAGACAACAAGTATTATGCTGTGACAATGCCCATGATAAGGACAGTGTATGCTGAAATGAAGGTGAATTTACCATTTTTATCTCATTCAAAAATTGTCACTCTTCAGGAACAAAATGGCATCTACTTGGGCTACCATCATTATGATCGAAAATCAGCTGAACGAATGACACTTTTAGTTAGCTCAGAGATGCATAAAACGCTTATCCAGCACCTTGTTGGAAAAAATGAACCATTGTCAATTATCCTTGATAGCTCCACTGATAGTGGGCAAAATCACTATCTAATTGTATATTTTCAGGCATTGGAACATGATGCACCAGTAGTTTACTTTTACAAATTGATCAAACTTGGTGCAGATGAAACAGCTTCAGGACTGTTTCAAAAATCGATGGAAGCCTGGGATGCAGAACCCGGTGCATTTATTCAACACATCAGAAAGAACCTGCGTGGATATGCCTCTGATGGTGCTGCTGTCATGGTTGGAAGAAAAGGTGGCCTCTCAAAGCTTTTGAATGACTGGACAACAACCAATTTGTTCACCATCCACTGCATGGCTCATCGCTTACACTTGGCAATTAGAAGTGCATTGGATGTGGTTGGGTATTACAAGGAATTTGAGGACAATATTAATAGTGTTCACAATTTTTACAACCGACATGGCCATAAGCGCAAGGCACATCTCAGAGCACTTGCTGAAGCAATGGACATGAATATGCACGAAGTCACCTACGTATTTGAAGCACGATGGATTGCATCAGAGTTTCATGCATTGAAAGCAATCAATGACACTTGGTATTTGCTTGTAACTGACTTTGATGCTATTTCCATTGATCCATCATTTTCTGACATTACACGTGCACAAGCAAAAGGACTATCACAGAAGATGAAAAACAAGAATTTCTTGCTGGCACTGCAGTTTACCTGTGACACATTACAAATGTTATCACACTGGTCCAAGCGCTTGCAACAAAGAGCTGGCCTCCTCATTGGGCTTGAAAATTACAAAGACCAAATGCTGAGCACCATTGAACAACTCAAGTCTAATCCTGGAAGCTTCATCAGCTATTATTTAAACACTGTAACATGCTCTGATTCAACAACTCGAAAATTCAGTCTTGCCAATTACCACTCATCAATCTCTGTGAAATGGCAAACAGTGGAGTTTGAACCTGAGGGCCGAGTTCCTAGACTGGACACTTTTCGTGAAACGTTTCTAAGCAGCATTAAAAATGAAATTGATTCTTATTTTCCATCAGGAAGCTTTGAAAGTTTTGATGTATTGGCTCCTGAAAAGCTCCCTCAGAAAGAATCAGAAATCCTTTTATATGGCACTGATGCAATCAATGACTTGGCATTGAAATTTCAGCTTGATGCAGCTGCAACAGCAAGTGAGTGGACCCAGGCACTTCTTCAAATCATCAAACAGAGTGACTTTTGCCGCTTTCAGAAGACTACAGCTGTTACTTTCTGGCAGCATTTTCTAAAAAAAGACAGTGGCATTATCTGGGGAGAAAATATCAAGAAGCTGATCCATATTGTCCTGATTTTGCCTATTGGCAGTGCTGATGCGGAACGAGGCTTTTCAATAATGAACCATATACGCACATCAAGGTGATCAAGACTCGAAGGAATAAGCCTGGATGCTTTGATGCACTTAAGAATAAATGGCCCAAATGATTTGGAACAGTTCACAGCATCAAAATATGCAAAGGCATGGGTTGCAGAAAACCACATGCGCACTGATGACCCTCATAATCGAAAAAAGAAAACAAGAAAGGAAATGAAATTGGATGATACTGAAATGGAAGATGATGTGTATTTGCCAACCAGTAACTTATTTTGATGTTCTCATACTTATTGTCAACCATATACTGTGCATTGCTTGCATCAGTTATTTTTTGTCAATGTATTTTTCTTTGTAATTTTTGTAATTTTGTCCAAAAATCGCCAGATAGCAAATGGTTACTCTAAAGTTTAGGGTAGGGATAATGTATACCCTATGTATACCCTGTGGCCATGTATGACCTGTAGGTTGTACTCAAAGGGGAATTGCTTTGATTTTATTAGCTTTCTCAAATTGTGTAATGTTCATGCTCAAGCATTAATGTAAATACAGATTGTACAGTATGTGATATTCATTTATTAAATATAATTTCATTTAGTAATCTATCGTCTCAAGGGTGTCTGAAATTCACACCCAAAATATTCCCATAAATTTATGTGAAGCACTTTGTTTTGATTATCCCACACCCCATTGACCCAATTGAAGACGGACATAATTATCTGCACATTGGCACCTGACCCTCGTAATGCACATGAGAATATACATTCCATAAGTACAATAATTCCCCCCAGACGCCTAAACACACCTGCCCATGTAGAAAGTACAAAAATCCCGACCCAGACAGAAGATTTAGGAGGAATGCATGGAAAACCGAAAAATACATGAAAAACTAAAAAATATAGGCAGCAAAGCATACTGTAGATTAAAAGCATGTAAGCGTGGAAATTAAGAGTAAATTAAAGCAAGAGGTGTGGCGAAAGAAGCATACAGTAGGCGGAAATAGGTGAGCAAAGCAGTGATTGGTTAGGCGAGCCGACGGAGGCGGACCTCCCACCATGTGAGGGCGTGGATCAGAGAAGTGATATAAAAGACAAGAAAATGGGGAAAAAGACAGATTTTTATGTAGATTTTCATTTAGTTGTTGATATAATTTTTATGCAAGCGTGAAACATGGTATATTTGCAAGCATTCTTTTGTGTCTTATCGATGACAAAAGCGATCGTCGACTTCATTTATTGTAATATAATTGTCATGCCCCCTTTATCACTGTTGTCCCCCATCGCCGTTTTTGCAGCAAGTAAAAGTATTGTAGAATCTAGGCTGAGAACCAACCAATATCAAATCTGGTCGTTACAATTGCTCAACTTTTTGTTTCATGATTTGTTTTGCTTTTGGTGGTTTCTGAAAAATGGGTTTACAATTATCTGTATTAATGCTGTGGGAGTGAAGTGTCCTGCGACGCACATCCGTTTTTCGGTTCAGTGTGAAGGGTGGGGTATTTGGATGAGAAATTTATTAGCTCAGCTTTTTCCATTTCATTCAGGTCCCTCTTGGTCAAATCTACTTTGCCTTTTACCCATGTGGATGTATTGAGCCATTTCTGTTTGTCTTGGGTGGGGAAGTGACATTGGGCAAATGAATTTTTCGTGGGAATGAGACAAGGAACAGGGCTGAAGCATGTGTCAGGATACAGGATTTGGGGCTTGCTGACAACGTTTGAGACAGAACTGCAGATGTCACTATTTTCACATTGGGAAATGCCAGCTGCAAAATGAACTTTACGATTTTTTCTTGCTTTGGGGGTAGGTGAAGAGTTTTTGGCTGGCAGAATGTGTAGGGGTCTGTGGTTAGGCCATGCAACAGCGAAAACATTGGACGTTCTTTTTTGTGTGCTGGCTCAGATTTAGATGTCTCGTTCCAGGATGTTCACGTTTCTGTGGAATTTTATAGTCTTCTGGTAGGGAGGGTATTGATTTCAAGGTGTCACTGATTTTTGGTGATGCAGTTTTTGAAGTGCTGCCCCTATCAGGAACAAGTAGGTCAAGGACGTACTTGTGGTCAAAATGCTTATGACTGTTGGGCATAATTGTACCTGAAGTATGTTGGGGTCCACAGTGGGCAATGTGGGGTACAGGGCTGGGTCATCAATGTTCATTTGTCGTGGGGGGTAGTCTCTCTTCAATGCAATTTTGGACATTATGGGTCATTTGGTTGGGGCAATATCTACTGGTGTGACCTTTCTGCTTGCAAAGAAAACATTCTACGTTAGAGTAGCTTTTGGATATGCAATGGTTGGATCAGTGACCTGTCTGGTAATAGTGAATGCATCTGCTTTTACAGTCTCGAGTGACATTGCTCCAAAAACAAATTTCGCTTGATTTCTGAGTACCTGGTGAATTACAATTTCTCGCTAAATGGCTGACTTGCCTGCATTGAAAACATGTGATTTGTCTCAAATTACTACTATCATTCTGGAGGTGAGTTTGAGAATTTCGCATCATTTGCAATTGCAACTCTGACTTGTAGTTCTAACTTATGTTAGATTCCCTGTAGTGTAGTGTGGTTGCTGTAACGTACCTGCTAACGCATCTGTAAATATATAGCATACTGCATGTGATAGTCATTTATTAAATATTATTTCATTTTTATAATTTATCGTCTCAAGGGTGTCTGGAATTCGTACCCAAACCTTATAAATTCATGTGAAGCACTTTATTTTGATCATCCCACACCCCATTGACCCAATTAAAGATGGACATAATTATTTGCACATTGGCACCTGGCCCTCGTAATGCACATGAGAATACACATTCTGTAGGTACAATAATTCCCTCCAAACGCGTAAACACACCTGCCCATGTAGAAAGTACAGAAATCCGGACCCAGACAGAGGATTGAGGAGGAATGCATGGAAACCGAAAAATACATGAAAAACTAAGAAACATAGGCGGCAAGGCATACTGTAGATTAAAAGGCATGTAAGCGTGGAAATTAGGAGTAAATTAAAGCAAGAGGCGTGGGGAAAGAAGCATACAGTAGGCGGAAACAGGTAAGCGAAGCAGCAATTGGTTAGGCGAGCTGACAGAAGTGGACCTCCCAGGATGTGAGGGCGTGGATCAAAGAAGTGATATAAAAGACAAGAAAACGGGGAAAAAGACAGATTTTTATGTAGATTTTGATTGAGTTGTTGATACATTTTTATGCAAGCGTGAAACGTGGTTTATTCCAAAGCAATTGTTTGTGCATTATCGACGACAAAAGCGATCGCCGACTTTGTTTATTGTTATATAATTGTTGTGCCCCCTTTATCGCCGCTGTCCCCCATCGCCATTTTTGCAGCAAGTAAAAGTATTGTAGAATCTAGGCTGAGAACCAACCAATATCAAATCTGATTGTTACATTGCCTAATGAACAAATGGTTTGCAGTTGGGGGGACATGAAGGGTATGCGGTTAGATTTTAATCCATTTCTGAAAATTTGTTGTTTGACATAAGCTGCCTCATCACACATTTTGTTTACATTTGTGAAATGCCTGTACTTCAGTGTGTCCCTAATTTCGTTGTGCATGCCTTCCATGAAAAGGGGTTTGATTGTCATTTCTCCTGCATCTGAATTGAAATTAGGGTAAGCAAGGGTTGCTAAATGTTCAAGGTCAAACAAAAATTCAGTTACAGTTTCCGATCTGTTTTGTTTTGGTTTCCATAAAAATTGTTGGTGCAGTTCTGTGTCTGTATTGATGGGAAAACATGCTTGTAATACAGTTTTATGCTGTCCATAGGTTTGGGGTGGGTTTTTCAGAATTTTATAAACTTTTGAATTTTGCTAATGCTGGGCTACCCAAATGAATTTCAAAAACATGCCAATTTTAGTTGCCTGTCAGTATCTGTCATGCTTTATAGTACCATAAACTGCTCTAGTCCTTTGCTCCAATCGCCAAAATGTTGGGTTACCCCACCCATAAATACTGTAGGTTTTGCATAAAAATTGTTTGTGATATTGTTATGTATATTGGCTGTTCTTGAGTCATCAATTAGGGTGGGATTTACTGTATTTTGGTGCAATTGTGTATGTAAGGTCCGAAAATGTTCAGTAAAGAGTTCATTTATTTGTTCTCTTATGATTTCTCCTAAGTCATCTTGCATATGGTGGGTCATTTTCAATTTGTGTTTGGGTGGGTGCTTCCAAATTAAAGTTTTTGCTTTGTGTTCAATTCGTAGGAATGTGTCACTCAATGTTTCATTAAGGGTGCTTACAAAGTACTTATCACTCTGTGGTGGGGGGAAAATGCTTTCGATTTGCTGAAATTACTTGCTATGGTTGCCTGGGAAAAGGATGCACCTAAATGGGGCAGGGAGTTCCAGTGGTTACGATAGGGTATGGCCAACAAAAATATGTAATACCCGATTTCTATGATACTTTTACTTGTCCAAATCTAATCTGTCCACGAGGCCCGGGGGCAATAACACGACAAAATACTATGACAATAAACAACAATTAAATTAAAAAATAACGTGGCTGACGGCTTTATGCTTAGCATGGACGATAATGAACATTCTGGTTTCAGGCAATTACAGAAGTCAAGCTTCTACACATGAAATCACAAATAAAATACAAACTGAATGGGAGGTCCGCTTTCGTTTTGCTTTTCTAACCAATCGTTGCTTCACTTTACATGCTTCCGTTTACTGTATGCTTTTATTACCATGCCTTCATGCTTTAATTTATGCCTAGCCTAACCAGGCCTACATGCTTTAGTTTACCGTATGCTCAGCCACCCCTACATGCTTTTAGTTTTTCATGTGCTTTACTGTTTTCCATGTGTTCCACTTGAGTTTTGCCTATGGGTCGGGGTTTTGCATTTTCTTACACAGCAGGTGCTTTTATGACTTTGGGAGGGATACTCTATTTCTTGGGAATGTGCATCTTCATGTGACTCGAGTGGGTTATAAAACCAGGTGCCAATGTGTGAAATTATTATGCATCGATTTTTAATTGGGGTTACTAATGGATTTTGGTGTGGGAATGCTTAAAAATAAAGTGCTTTTACGATACTTGGGAAAAATGTACAGGCCGTCAACTAGACGAAAAACCAAACATACTCGAGGAAATACATCAGGAATAAAATTATATACAGTAATCCGATATACATGTACGCTATGGGTTTTACTCTAATGTGTTATCACCTATCTTACACTGCCTATTTACATTTCAAAGATTTTTTATGAATATGAAACTCATAAACTATTGACAAAAAACTTTCTTGAAAAAAAAGTATGGAAATTTTCAAACTTACGTGCACAGAATTTCCTTGATTCCAAAACTAATTTCAATTCTGTAACTATCTTCATTAAGCAAAAATATTTTGATTTCACTCCGCTATATATTATGAGAACTAAATTTTCTGGGTGAAGCCAAATGACATACATTCGCAAGCTGTGTTATGACTGTTGTTTCCTTCACATTATGAACCATTCATCTAATGAGAATCCGATGTCTGGGGGGCTGACAAATTTTTTGGGCCCGGGGCTCAGTAATTCCTAAAATTTTCGAGGAAGGGGTCTCTAAAGGAAAAAATTCGTTTTTTTTCGAAAAAAGTCTGAGAAATAGTTCAAAAAATAGTAATTTTTGTCTAAAAAGACCCAAAAATTTATTCATGGTGCGAAGTGCTCAGAAAATTCACATTATTGACTATTTTTTTTTTTAAAATCGACAGTATTTTTTCGACTACAAGTATGAGGGTCTCTACAGCAACCATATGGTTGGAAAATCCTAGGGGATGGTCGCCCAATGGGGTGCCGTATGGTCGACAATTTCTGGCGGGATTCCCATAGCCTCCCCCCAATTACATGTATGTTATGAATGATGATGTTCGGATGCAAAAATATCGTTGCAATATGTCCTAAGCAGGATTTTTTTCATCAATCGCAAGGTCCGAAACAGAAGGTCATGTGGAGGAGGCTACTGAAGACCCTCAGCCCTGGTGCAGGTCAAAGTGGAATCAGCTGTACACTATCAAAATCAAGCTGATGCTGAGTCATCAATCTGTCGGTGTCCAGACCAAGAGGTAGCGCAGCCGGATGGCCTTGTGGACATTCCAATATGCCTATAAGAATGACTTGACTTAGAGGGTGGTCATTCCAAAAACTTTGTGTAAGGGGCAAGAATGACCAAAAAAGAATCAGAAAACTGCATTGATTGAAAGAGGTCCTGAAAATGTCTGGAAATTTCATTGTGGCATAATATGGATCTTTTCAACCTCCCATTGGTCAGTTTCGAGGCTCGAGGGATGTCAGAGATGGACATTGTCTATCGTGTGGTTGCGAAGAAATAGCCAAAGTTGACATATTTTGTGACGATGTCAATTTGCATAGATGTCAGCCATAAAAGGCCTGAACATTTATGTTTTTTGGTCATTGTGTTTGTTTATTTGATAAAGAAAGAAATGGGCGGGCCTGACTGATCATTAGCATTATTTTATTGATTTATTTGTATTTATGGATTTCTTTGCCCAAATACAACATTCAACACCTGGATATTTGTGGATTATCTCACAGTGGAAGGAACGCAGGTTAGACCCTGGATCTTGGGAGTACCACCCTGCCTGCAAGTCTACATTTACAACTCAATTCTTGGCCCGACTTCTCAGTTTTGCTTGTTGACTGGAAGTTACCTGAGCTCAGAATGTTGTCAGATCATCTGCAGTTCTTTGGAATCAAAGCAGCTGATCTTTTGTTGAAATTGGGATTGACCGAACTGTTGCAAACTACTTCTTCCTAAGGTGTTGGCCTGATTAGGTGAATTAGGGAGTGACTGATTAGGTTCTTTTCAATTCTCTTTATTATATTTCTCTATATAAACCAAAGTCCCATTTCCACACCATCATGACAATATTGCATGATTTGACCCAAGTCAACCTCACCATACAACTGCACCCATACATGCAACTGGGGAGGGACTACTATGGGGACCACCCCAGAAATTCCTGACAATATGGCTAGCCATGTTGGATAACTGCCTCCCCCAGGATTTTCCAATCCTATGGCTAGCCATATGGTAGCTGTATCAACCCCCATACTTTTGGTCAAAAAAATTTTGAAAAATGTCAATTTTTGAACAAAAAATGGTCAAAAACGTGAATTTTCTGGGTGCTTTGCGCCATGAATAAATTTTTTTGGTCTTTTTTAGAAAAAATTCAAATTTTTTGAACTTATCTGGGGACTTTTTATGTGGAAAAAATCGATTTTTCTACTATTGATGCAATAACTGACCCCCAGCCCAAAAGTGTCGCATGACTCTGCCAGACCTCAGGGCTCCATTACATGTATGACTGCACCTGGCATGAATACTGCAACTCTTGTGAAACCACCTCTGTCAGCACACATCTCTCCCCCTCTCCATGACTCACACAAGGAGGATGCATACCTAACCAAACACCCTCCATCAGCACTTCAAGGCTACCCCTATGTATCATGTGCTGACAGTTTAAGGCACTCCAGAACTCAATCTCGGCTGTACCCTACTTCTTTTCCAAGGTCTATGGGGCAGTAAGCTCTCCAGCCTCACCAACTCCTGTTGATCCCGCATTTCAAGGTCATGACTGTCTGTTGTACCAGTCCTAACAACCTGACAACAACAGGCACGCACCACAGATTCAGGTTCAGCTCAACAATCTTGTGGAAGCCACTGTGCTGGTTGATATAGGAGCAGTATTCTCCCTCCTAGACTGCCAGGTGGCCTCTGGGCTCCCTGACCTGGTCCTCATCCAGACAAAGGTGCATCCTATTGCAGCAAATGGTGCCCCCATTTCTCTGTTGAGAGCTGGATACATCACTGTAGCAGTTGCAGATGTCTCTGAATGCATTTTGGTCCAAATCAAAGATAACTGCTCCACTGACCTCATGGGGATCAACTTCATGAGCCCCTCCAACTATGCTCAGTTCAACTGGGGAAAATCCTCCATATAGTTCAAGGATACCAAAATACCCTATGATGGACTGCAACACAATCCAGCCACAGCTCAGCCCTACCCCTCAACAAACTAGCCATTGTGGAGCCACCCTCTCCCACATCCTTCACTGTGCCCATCCCAGCCACCTACCAAAAAGCCACAGAGGTTGCCTTCACACTAAAGCACCTCGAAAACCAACAGCAGGATGTCCACTTTGCTGGGTGTGTCAGCAAAGTCACTGAAGGTTGCATTCCACTAAAGAGTGCAGACTGACCAAACAGCTGTCAAAGCCGGCTGATGAGCCGCTCCTGCTTGAGGTATATGAGTATCATTGGAAAACACTGACCAAAGATGTCAAATATTTTTTCCACCAGTGTGACACTTGCCAATGCAAAAAACATGCCTGATAAAGAACCACAGCCACCCTGAAGCCAATTAGCTTTACTGGCCCATTCCAGAGGGTTGGAGTTGACTGCTTTGGTCCCATGACCCTAACAGAAAATGTGAATGGGTTCATGGTGGTCTTCATAGAATACTTGACCAAGTATGTGGCGGCTTTTGCCACATTGGATATCACCATACATACTGTGGCCAAACTTAGATAGCATGTCGTCATGATGCCCCTAAAATTCTGCAGTCTGACTGAGGTACCGATTTAACATCAAGACTGGTGTCTGACATCACTGCCCTCTGCTCCACTATGAAAATCCAGTCAACTGCCTACCATCCAATGGCAAATAGTGACTTTGAAAGGGCCAACTAAACTTGAGCTGTAAGCTTAAGCATGCAACTACAGGAAAACCAAACTGACTGGAAGAAACACCTCCCATGCACAGTGTTTGTATTCAACATGCACCAGGATGAGACCACAGGGTACCAACCCTTTGAGCTCATGTATGGACGAACCCCTGGGCTACTAATTGACTCTGCCTTGACCTTCATCCCTCAGGCGCACATCATTGACATATCCACTTATGATATGAAGGTCAAGTGTCACTTCACTAAACCCCTGACCATCATTTAGAACCAAGTCTAATGGACACAAGACATCTATCCACAGACTTATAACTGCGAGGTCAAAGATGCCTTGTACAAAGTAGAGGGCATGCTTTGGAAACTCAGTAGGCCAAGTGAATGCAGTCTCACCCTGAAATCGCTCCCAATCTACACTAGGCCCCACGAGGTCACAGATGTGTCATACCCCAATGTCACCATTAGGTATGATGCGGGCAGAGCTGAAGTGGTCCATGTAAACAAAGCCAAGTGCTACCACTTGTCCACTGATATCCCAGTGGCACCCCTGGATCAGCAGTCCGCATCACAAGTGACTACAGAGGTCAACTTTGCCACTTCACAGTTGTTACGGACATTTACAATGATACTGCTAATCAGACAGTACACTGATCCCAAACTTTATGCCAGAACTGGTGCCACCACTCCCAGACGACAATAATATGCTCAATGGGATCTAAATCACACCTACTCCAAGGAGAGGTTGTCCTTATCTGAAGGTCTACCATGTCACATGCTGCTACTCATGTGGTTGTACAGTTTATTTAATTCTATACAGTATGCTCATTTTTGCGTACCGTACACTTGTCTTTGCCTATAGCCATGTGTGCATTCTTTTGCTTCTATTTTCTGCTTCTTTTATTGACTCTAGCAAACAGTCTGCATCCCTTCTATAGCACTTTTCCCTGTGCTCTTACAGGGCACTGGCCTCTTCTCTACTAGAAAGGCCAGTGCAAACTATTTTTGGCGTTCAACTGGACTGGCACCTTTCCTTGCAAGGACCATCGATGATTACTGTAGTTACTTCCTCCTACTGCACTCTAGATGGGTCAACACACTGACTCCTGCTGGTATAAATATCGAGTCTGCTCTTATGCTTTCATATTTCAATACTTCAGAACAGACATTAGCAGCAAGAATTTTCCATGGGGAGGTTTTATGGACTTGTTTGCCTGGGAACAGGGGGGTGGGTGAGCAAAAAAAAAGTTCTGCAAGCCTATTTTCCATACAAAATATGCACAAAAATCATGAAAAAAGCTGTCTTGGAAAAAGTTTAGGTAGGGGTGTTTGACAATTTTTTGGCCAGTGTCTCAGGTATGGGAGTTTACCCCCCTGCCCCCCTATGTGCATGTATGCTTTGGAACTCTTTTGAGAACATGACCTTTTGAGAACACAGAAATGCCCTTAAGAACCTGAGCCTTGAGAAAAGTGGTGTGGCCGAACATTGCCTATCATGTGGATGTACACCCAATTTTGACAATACCACCATACTTGCCCAAGAGCCTAATGCCTACAAAAGGAAGATCAGAGAAACCATTGAGATGGAAAAAGTGGGGTCAAAAAATGTAGGTAGTAAGAGCATTGAAATAGGCCACATATGGAACCAAGCATTCCTTAGAAGGGCAACAGACAGGTACCCAAGTCTGAACTAGTACCACCAAGTCAGGATATATAGGACTTCTAAACAAGTCACTACTGGCCCCAATGGCCCAGTGGTAGCGCTCTAGACTCTCAATCAAACAACCAGGGTTCAATTCCCTCAAGCAGCGAATTTTGTAAAAAGGAGTTTATTGTCGCCTGAGGAAGGTAGTAGGTAGACTACCGAAACGTCGCATTACTATAACCACTGTATTATTATTCGTTCATTGTGTGCCTACGGGCAAAAATAAAAGCGTTATATGATTTTTATGCGATTGTAAGGCCAAGGAATGGAGAATCATAATGTTATACACCAATTGCAAACAACCTTTCACCAAATACCGGCTATCCTGCTATGTTTTTATCAATATAGCTCATTGTGTTTTTATTAAAATTAAAGGGGATCAATTTGAGTTTGCCATTTTAGTAAGATTCCCATGTTATATTTCAGTGAGTAGAGCAAGCCCACAACTTTTCTCTTCTCCAAGACGGTCATCCCCCCACACCTCCATCACATCACCCCCTCCTAACATCAAAGAGGACGCCCAACTCGAAAAACTTTCAGAAAATTGCTCTTTTGGGACAATTTTGGACTTTTGGAATTTTAAAAATTTCATTATGCCACTCAAAAATTTTTGGTTTACCTCCCCCTGTAACGACCAGATTTTGTGAAGCACTTTACTTTAACCAATTGAACGTTACGGCGAACAAAACGGGGCGTGGGGGTGAACAGCTACGATAACACAACGAATGGTCGACGGTCGCTTGAATGTCGACTACACAAAATTGGATGGCGCGTTTGCTTGCAAATGAAAATACGACTCCGTTTAACTGCTTTCGAAAACGGTTGCTTGCAAATAAAAATGAACGGCTGCGGATTGAAAACGAAGAATTACAACAATAACAAAATCACGCTTTGCTTCTCTTTAAATATGACGTTTTTGGCCACTCTCTGGGCGTCGCGGGAGGTCGTGCTTCTGTCCATCTTCTCCAACTAATTGTCGCTTCCTGCTTTGCTTTTCATGCTTACTTAGTCACGCCTTTCTAATGCTTTCCTGGTACTGTATGCTTTTCGTGCTTCGCTTGCTTTCTACAGTGGGCTTAGCCACACCTCTGTGCTTCTGAGCATGCTTCCTGTATCTGTTTCTCTGAATACACATGTTTTGTGGGGCCGTCGCTACCGTTGCACTTGAGACTACTGTCTGGCGGGGCTTTTACTTATTTTACTGTGTGCAGGTGTTGTTTAGGATTTTTACGGGGGATTACGGTAGCCGTGGAATGTGTGGTTTAGTGTAGGTTCTAGGGGAACAGCTGCCGTTTGTGCAAATTAATTGGGGCATCTTAATTGGGCTACTGGGGTGTGAACAGATCAAAATAAAGTACTTCACCTAATTTTATAGGAATGTTTGAGTGTGAATCCCAGACACCCTTGAGACAATAAAATGTGAAAATGAAATAATATTTAATAAACGTCTATCACATACAGTATGCTACATATTTACAGTACTGCTTTAGCAGGTACTTTACATTTCCCTCCTTCCGGAGTTGAACGTCCTGGTTCAAGGCTTCTGAGGGTAGAATGGGGTTGTCTCGATCACATGTACCGTAAATGTGATATTCTTATGGGGGTGTTTGAGTGTAACGTTGGGGTACATGAAATTTGTAACTGTATAAGGCCCGTTTTGGTGAGGGAGCAATTTGGGAGTCAGCCCTTGTTTACACGAATGATTGTTGTAGAGAATAAGATCACCTGCAGTGTAATGGATGTTCTGAGCATGCTTGTTATACTGAAGGGTATAGTGATCTTAGGCTTTTTGCAAGTTTTTCTGTACGGTTGAGCGTGCTTGTGTAAAGTGAGATTTTACATGAAGGGCGTAATCGTCTAGATCAACCATGTAGGATGTGGGGAAAAAATTTAAGGCTGCATCTGATGGAAGATTAGGCTGTCTACCGTGGAGTAATTCAAATGGGGGACACGAAGTGCTATCATTCTTATGAATTTTAATCGAAAAAAGGGCATAGGGTAGATAAGTATCCCAGTCAGTGTGATTTGAATTGATGTACATGTGGATATGGGTGGCTGGGGTCTGGTTGCAATGCTCAACTTCTCCATTGGCAATGGGATGGTATGGGGTGGTATGAATTTTCTAAGTGTTGCATAAACTAGTGATCCGTGAGAAGAGATCGGGTACAAAATCGGAGCTATGATCACAATGGATGATTTTTGGGGAGCCATGATGGCAAACAATTTTGGTTATGAATAACTTGGCGATAGTGGCTGCAGTGATATCAGGAGTCGGAAATGCCTCCACATACTTGGTGAAATAATCGATGAAAACGACAATGAATCAGTTGCTGTCTTCAGTGAGGGGTAAAGGCCCCATGCAATCAACACCGACTCTTATCAAATGGGCCAGTCGGCTGAATTGGTACCAGATTTGCATGTATTTTGTGCCAGAGGGCTTTTTGTGTGGCATGGGTGGCAAGTTTTGCAATAACGTTTGATATCAAGGCTCATTTGGGGCCAAAAATATTTTTGCCTGAGCAAGTGTAAAGTTTTCCGGGCAGCGAAATGGCCTGTGAATTTGCTGTCATGATGTGAGGCGATGAGATGTTGGATTTGTGACTTGGGGATGTATAGTTTGGCCTGTTTGTTGATTATACGAAAGAGGATGTTTTGATGCACTGCAAATTTGATCATAGTAAGGGGGTGTTTTTGGGCGATTTTTGCTAAAATACTTTTGACAGCTGCATCAGTGGGTTAAAGTTCAGCAAAATTTTTCTGTAGCTCTTCTTGTTCAATTGCTTCAGCTTCAAGAATAGAATTGATGGTTGATATTTCAGGGGGGGGGGGGGTTTCTAGTTGCTCAATATCGAAAGATTGCTTCGCTGTCTGTGAGGGGAAATGAGAAATAGCGTTTGCATTGCAGTTAGCAGTGCCTTTCTTAGGTCGAATGTCTAGCTGAATACCGGAGAGGGCCAATCCCCAACCGGCGATGCGAGGGGATGGGTTTTCTTTCTGCAAGACTGCCTGAACTGCAGTGTGGTCAGTGTGAGCAATAACATGTTGCTGGAACAGATAGGGGCGGAAATACTTGATAAACTCAACTACTGCAAGGGTTTCCAACTCAGTTATTGGGTAGTTGCATTCTGTGGGTTTCAATGTGCGGCTCCCAAAAGCCATGGGGCGATCCTGACCTTTACTGTCTAATTGGCTGAGAATGGTGCCGATTCCGAGTTTTGAGGCGTCAGTTTGCAAAATAAACGGTTTGGTGAAATCGGGATGCTGCAGTATTGGGGCATGAATTAGGAGCTCTTTGAGTTTAGTGAATGCATTTTGTTGTTCAGGCCCCCAGGAAAATTCCGAATTCTTTTTGAGTAACGCTGTGAGGGGGCTGGAAATTTGGGAGCAATTCGGGATGAATCTACGATAATAAGAGGATAGGCCAAGGAATGACTTAACTTCTTTGGAGCTTTTGGGCGTGGGTATGTCATAGATGGATTGTACCTTATTGGGGTCGGGTGAAATGCCTTGCTGCGAAATGACGTGACCTAAGTATTGGACTTGGGGCTGGCAGAATTTGCACTTTTGTATGTTTAGTTTAAGACCTGCTTTAGAGAAAGAGTGAGGATATTGTCTAAGCATTCTAGCATTTGGGCATGGGATTCTGCAAAGACTAAAACATCGTGGAGATAGACAAGGCATGTGTTCCATTGCAATCCTGAAAAGATAACATCCATTAACCTTTGGAATGTGGCTGGGGCGTTAGTGAGGCCAAAGGGGAGGTAGTTAAACTGATATTGTCCGGCTGAGCCATGAAAGGCTGTTTTTTCTCTGTCTGCTTCTGCAATGGGAATGGAATAATAGGCATTGGATTGGTCAAGGGACGTAAAATATTTCATTCCATGCAGGGTGTCTAGAATTTCGTCTATGCGGGGCAGGGGATAGGTATCTTTCTTGGTTACTTTATTGAGGCCTCGAAAGTCAATGCATAAACGATGGCCACTATCTTTTTTGGGGACTAAAACTGTATTGGTGCACCATGGAGAATTGCTCTGGCTTATGACACCTGCTGCTGCGAGTTGCTCCACTTCTGCTTGTATGATTTGCTTTTCCTTTGGGGAAGTCCGAAAAAGGTGTCTACGTATGGGTTGGGAGCCATTGGTGTCAATTGTATTTGAAACAAGGGTGGTTCTACCTACGTCCATTTTTGATTTAGCATATAATGTAGGGTACTTGGATAGGGCGCGTAGGAGTTGGGTTTTTTCTGCTTCTGTAAGGTCACTGGAGGTTAAGTTAACATTTTGTTTTAACCATGCGAATGTATCAAAACGGTTTGGCTGGTTTTGTGTCGAGGGGGTTGCTTTAGCAGGAGCATCTTGTTTTGGGATGTAACATGAGACTGTACCAATGCATGTTCCAGGGTAAAGAGTTTGGGGCGTGTCTTGTGTGTTTAGGACGGATATGCGTATGCGACTGTTTTGGTTTTCAGATACACAAGCTGGGAAATGAACTTTGGGATTCTGCTTGTGTTTAACCTGTAGATACAATTTGGGCAAGGGGACAGTAAATTCGGTTACTGTATGGGTGGGTAATTCTAGTTTCTCATCTAAGTAGGTTCCACCGTGGTCAAAAGGGGACTATATTCCAGGCCATCACAGGGTAGTATGACATTGCCAAATTTGACCTGGGACTTCTGATTGTTGATAGTGTATTCCGAAAATCGACTGAGAAAGTTTTTGCCTAGAAGGACATCTGCTGTGCAATCTTTTTGTACATGGACCATTATTGTTTCCTGGATAGTTTGGGCTGTTACTGTAACAAAAGTGGTTCCTACAAAGTGAATCGGGAGGTTGTTTGCTGCTTTGGCTTGGACTAGCAGGGTTTTCATGTCTAGTTGTAAGATTTGAGCGATTCATGAATCAATGAGTGAGTATACTGCACCAGTGTCAATCATGCCTTTTGTAGTTAGTTTGTCATTAAGTGTGATCGGAATCTGAGGGGTATGTTTCTCAGGCACATTCTGGGGTGGCTTATTTGATCCAGATTGGTGAATTTGATTAATGAGTTCGATTGCAGGAGTTCTGGGGGTATCAATATCGACAAGGACGTATTTCTGCTGAGTTTGGGCCACCACGACAATTAGCTAATTCTAAAAGGGCATGGCGGAATGATGGGGGAATGGTCTCATGTAAATGCCTGCTGTGTGATGGTATTTCGTATGCATGTTCATTTGTAACCTGATGCTTCGGGAAAGGGAAATATTTTCGAAGAATGAGGAAGGAGTAAAAGACGCCTGCAATGACTACAGTAATAACGGCTAGATTGATAATGATTTGCAGGGCTCCTTTGAGTAAGTTATGTAGTCCTTCAGTGAGGCTTTGGATAGTACCAGTTATTACATGTTCTATGCCTTGACTGGCGCCAGAGAGGGTATTTCCGATTGCTTGGCCACTGCCTGAGATCATGTTGTAAACTGTGTCTGAGTTGAGAGACATTTGGGCGGTGTAACTGAGGAGTTTTTTAACAACCTTTTCAAGTGTATGAGTTTTGTAAATGTATTGTTTCAAAAAGAGTAAGTTTGTGGAAATTGTTGTGAGTTGATCATGAAAAATTGCGGGTGTGTTAAAATGGAAAAGGGAGAAATTTTGGTTCCAGACAATTTCTAAAGGTAGATTTGTGACATGCGGGGATCCTGTTTCACTGACCCACGTATTATTCTGTTTGTAAAGGGCTACATGCATGTGATGGCAGTCAACAGTTTGTGAGAAAAAGGTCAAATCGTTGCCTCCGGGATTCGAAAACATGAGTTCAGTTCCTACCAGAATAGGTAAAAGTTTGTAGCATGTTTGGTTGATTTTATGGTTGTAAAAGACTTTGGATGCGTTTACTTGCTTACAGGGCCAGACTGTGAGGGCTTCTCCTGTGAATTCCGCTAGTATGTCGGTTCGCTGTAGGAATGCACGCGCCCAAAGGGTTGCATCAAGGCGCAAAATTTGCCATACTAGATCAGGGTGACGCTGTGCCTGTCTGCATAATTCACTCCAAACGTTTTTGAAATTTTGGATTTCAAATTCCTGGATTTTATCTGCTAGATAGTTTAGTTTTGCGTTAATCGGTTCAAAATCATCAAAAATGTGTAGTGTAGTATGAGTTTTGTTGGTTTTTGGAGTTAAAAAGGCGTTACGATGTGGGGTGCTTTTATCTAGCTGGACAACAATGCCCTGTTCGGTGAGGACACTGTCTTGGATTTCTGGGCAGTTGGGGTTCGAAAAGAGTGTACTTTTGATGGAGAATGCACCTTGTAGCTCTTCTATTATCATGTGGGTTTGCGTGAGTTTGATGGGATGTGTATTTTTGTATTCAAAAGGGCATAGGTTTTCGAATGCGGTTTCATTCCAGATAATGGACCCGTCCGTTGTTATACAATGACCTGATGTTGGTTTGCATGACCCTAGGTCACGTAATGTACCTGTCATAGATTTTCCATTCCAAGATGCTATTTCTCCTATTTCTATGATGATGTTAGTGACTGGCGTACAGTGGTCTGTACAACACCATGTGTATTCTACGCTTAGGGAGTTGTTTGTTGACCAAAATCCTGGTTGAGTTTCGTATAATTTATGACCGTTGTGTTCTTTGTCTATAACGATTGCCTTACAAACATGCGGGGTTAGATTTTGCATTTTGGTTTGGTCGAAGACAATAGCTTTTGAGCCAAAAAATCCTGTATTAGTACAAATTTTCCATTTGCGGACACTGCATTTGTATGCATCTGTAATGTGAGGTTTAGTGGAGGGGATATAGATTTTTCTGAATGTCTGTACTGGTTTGTCTACAGTGGAAGGGGGCATGCATGATACAAGTTTTGGTATGCTGACCGAGTGACCACTCAATGAAGTTCCACAGATCTGAAATTGGGCACTACACGATGTGGGGATTATTATACAGAGAAAAATACAAAACATCGGCCAATCCAATGTTTTAGCAGAGGCGGCAGGGCACTGTATTTTTCCGCTCTGGTTGGTTTGGCGTGGCGAGTGTTGTCGTTTTTCGATTTTGAACTGAGGGGGGGGGCTGGTTTGTGATCTGAACAGTCTGTAAAAGTTTAGAAGATGAGTCATGGGATGGGGTTTGGATTTGCTCACTTGTGGGGGTCGGTAATAATGTTTGGCGGGGGCGGAATCTATAAGGTTCGGGGGTCAGGCTGTGGAGGAGGGCAAAAGGTTACGGCCTGTTTTGGATAGTGTTTCGGGGGTGGTGGGCGATTTGGTGTCTTGTTTTTGGGGGATCTTGTAGTCTGCCGGGATGGTGGGTGGCAATTTTTCGATTTTGGGGGCTTGGGGCGTGGGGGGTGGTGACATGGCGCACCAATCGGGTACGTCCAGGTCGAGGACATACTCCTCCTGACTACGGCGGTGAGTAGTGGGCATTATAGTTCCTAAAGTAGTCTGAGGGCCATTAGTTATGGGGGGTAAAGTTGAGTAGAATGCAGGGTCATCGATGTCCATTAGGGGTTGGGGTTGCCTGTACTCAATGCAATTTTTGATATTACGACTTTTTTGATTCGGACTGTACCTGCTTGTATAACCTCTCTGCTTGCATAGAAAACATTGAAAATTTGAGTAGGGTTTTGAAAGGCAGTTATCAGATCTATGTCCTGTTTGGGAGCAGTGGATGCATCGGCTTTCACAATCACGTGTACTGTGATTATTACGAAAACAAATTTCACATGATTTTCGGATGCCTACTGATTACAATTACGAGCTACGTGTCCAAGTTGTCCACACTGGAAGCATGTGGGTTGCCTAGGGGTAGTATTATTCCTGTAAGCATTATTCCTGCTGTAAGTGTTGTTACTGAAATTGTTGTAGTTACTCTGTTGTGGGGAATGAGGTTTTTGTTTGATCTGCAACTGTAAATCTTTTATTTGTTGTTGTAACTGATGCAAGAGGTCCTGCTGGTCTGTATTTTTGGTTAGGGAAAAGATGGGTTCGGGTTTTGGGGGTATAAATGGAAGGGCATTAGACTTTAACTCATTTCTAAGAATTTGCTGTTCGATGTAAGCTGCTTCATCTGACATTTCTTTTAAAGTTGCGTACCCTCTATACTTAATTGCTTCCCTGATTTCGTTTTGCATGCCTTCTACAAAGAGGGGTTTTATGATCATTTCTCGTGCATCTGTGTTAAAGTTAGGGTAGGTGAGGGTTGCGAGGTGTTCTAGATCTAACAAAAATTCAGTTACTGTTTCTGATCGCTTTTGTTTTCTTTCGCGTAAAAATTGTTGATGTAGCTCATTATCTTGATTGTTTGAGAAAAAGGCCTGTAATGTGACTTTATACTGCTCGTATGTGTGGGGAGGGTTTTCTGAATTGGCTAAACTTTTGAATTTTGCTAACGTGGCTCCTCCTAAATGAATCTCTAAACATGCCAACTTTAACTGTATGCCTGTATCTTTCATTCCTTGAAGTGCCATGAATTGTTCTAAACGTTTATTCCATTCACCAAAATGTTGGGTCACGCCGCCTGTGAATACTGTAGGTTTCGCATAAAAATTATTTGCGATGTTATTACGAATGTTTGCTGTTCTTAGATCGTCTATTAGGGTAGGGTTTACTGTATTCTGATTCAATTGTGTGCATAGAGTACAAAAATGTTCAGAAAATAAATTGTTTATCTGCCCTCTAACGATTTCTCCTAAATGATCTTGTGTTTGGTGGGTCATTCTCGGTTTACGCTGGGATTTCTGCTTAAATGCTGCTTCAATTTTTGCTTCACGCTGTATTCATACAAATGTATCGCTTAACATTTCGTTGGAGGGGATTTCCAGTTTGCTTTCTATGAATACTGTCTTACTGTAGGAAATAATTATTACTGTATCATCTGATGCTTCGAGATGCCCGGATAAGAGTACACCTAATTGGGGGCAGGGAGTTCCAGTGGTTAACGGTATGGTATGGTCACCAAAATATGTAACGACTAGATTTTGTGAAGCACTTTACTTTAACCAATTGGACGTTACGGCGAACAAAACGGGGCGCGGGGCGGAATGGCTATGATAATACAACAAATGGTCGACGGTCGCTTGAACGTCGACTACACAAAATTGGACGGCGCGTTTGCTTGCAAATAAAAATACGACTTGGTTTAACTGCTTTCGAAAAGGGTTGCTTGCAAATAAAAATGAACAGCTGCGGATTGAAAACGAAGAATTACAACAATAACAAAATCAGGCTTTGCTTCTCTTTAAATACGACGTTTTTGGCCATTCGCTGGGCGTCCCGGGAGGTGGTGCTTCTGTCCATCTTCTCCAGCCAATCGTCGCTTCCTGCTTAGCTTTTCATGCTTACTTAGTCACGCCTTTCTAATGCTTTCCTGGTACTGTATGCTTTTCGTGCTTCGCTTGCTTTCTACGGTGGGCTTAGCCACACCTCTGTGCTTCTGAGCATGCTTCCTGTATCTGTTTCTCTGAATACACATGTTTTGTGGGGCCATCGCTACCATTGCACTTGAGACTACTGTCTGGCGGGGCTTTTACTTATTTTACTGTGTGCAGGTGTTGTTTACGATTTTTACCGGGGATTACAGTAGCCGTGGAATGTGTGGTTTAGTGTAGGTTCTAGGGGACCAGCTGCCATTTGTGCAAATTAATTGGGGCATCTTAATTGGGCTACCGGGGTGTGAGCGGATCAAAATAAAGTGCTTCACGTAATTTTATAGGAATGTTTGGGTGTGAATCCCAGACACCCTTGAGACGATGAAATGTGAAAATGAAATAATATTTAATAAATGTCTATCATATACAGTATGCTACATATTTACAGTACTGCTTTAGCAGGTACGTTACACCCCCAACCAGTTGTATCTCTTAGGTGTGATCAGATTTCATGTAATAATCAGCATTTTACACTTTCAAGTTATATCAAATGGTGTAAATTTGATACACAAAAAAATTGGAACCAGATAACTCAAAAAATGTGTAACTAAAATTTCTGGTTATACTGTATAATCCAGGTCATATGATCAACATTTGTTCAACAAGATTGGTGCCAAATTTTCTATCGATAGCATTTTATGTCTGAAAATTTGCGGTAATTGGCCCCATTGCAACCATTGATATGACATCTTCGACAAAAAAGAAAAAATTGAAATTTTCACATAATACACCCGATTGAAATCTAATTCAAGATAACTGTATAGAGGATTCTGGATTTTGATCAATAGATTCAGATATAGTTGCTATATGTTTCTCAGGAAAAGATTACTGTAGAATTCGAAAAAATTGGTCTCATAAATGTGAACACACAAATTTAGACTAGATCCAGGTGAAAATACCCTAGTAAACTCCCAACCTGCTATATCTTTTGCATATCTTGATAAGTCATCAATGAACAGTGGTACAGTAACTAGTCTGAATCTGAATCTGAATTAACTCCAGGTGGAAATACAGTAATCCACTTGCCCACTTTACTGTAGGTACCTAACTGTATCTTGATTGCACTCTGTAATGAGTGATCAAGAACAGTTGTAACTGTAACTAAATTAAAAACTAGCTGATATCAAAAACTAAACACATGAATGCAGACTATATACTTAGGGAGAATACTTTAATTCACCTATGCAGTTTACTGTAGCTAGTCTTCTGTAAGTTCAAAAAAACAGCTAGCTTGGAAACCTGTTTTCTCCTTTACATCAAAATGTGAACCAATAAATTTGTGCTGGATCCAGATGGGAATACTGTATTCCATTTCAACGAGGTACTGAATCTAGATTGTGTGTCATGATCAGTCATCAGAAAACAGTAGTACTGTGACTAGCTTGAAAACCTGCAGTCGTGCTGAGATCAAAAAGTGGACAAACAGCTAAAAACTTTGATTTTCTAGACGAAAGTTACTACAGCCAAAATACTGTAGCTGTAGCTGGTTTTAGATCAGCAGTTCTCTGTAGATTCTTTCTTGGAAGATGGTTTACTGTAGCTACAGTTGCATCAAAAAGTTTAGTTTTTTCTGCTGTCGAAAGGAGTAAATTGGTGGTATTAGGGGCGCCAGTCCATTTTTGGCAGAAGTTTCACTATAGCCAAGCTTCTGTAGCTATAGTTGGATTGAGAACTCTAGTTTTACTGATGTTAAACCCAGTGAATTCATGAATTCAGGCTTTGGATCAATGACTAGACTTTCCCAAAGATTATTTTTCATAGGCAAGTTTACTGTGGTAAAAATATTGTAGCTGTAGTTTAATTGAGAACTGTAGTTCAATTTTTGTGTCAGAAGAGTGAATTCACGAATTCAGGCCTTTGCTCAATCGGTGTTGTCAATGTTTTTCCCAGAAGGTTAATTGTAGCCAAGTTACTCTAGTCACACTTGGATCAATAACTACAGTTTTTCTGTGAAGGACTGTTAATTCACGATCTCAGTTTTTAGTTACACAGGCAAGCTTTTCAGAGGTTTTTTACAGAAGAAAATTTCTGTAACCAAGTTACTGTAGCTTTGGTTGAGAACCTCAGTTCTCTTTAATGTCGAAAGGAGTGATTCTTTGAATTTATGAGGCAAGTTTTGGGAAGTTATTTTTTTGAAGGAAGGTTTACTCCAGCTAAAATGATTTTTAAGAGACTGAGTTCATGAAGTAAGGCTAGCTACACTTTCCTTAAGATAGAAAAAAAGTTCAGTGCAGTTAAGCTACTGCCAGGTTATGTTTCTTATCATCGAAAAAAATTAATTCCTGGATTCAAGCCTTGGATTGATGAGTACTTCTCAAAAATTATTCTCCAGAGGATGGCTTACTGTAGCCTGTTGCTAGAGTTGGATTGAAAACATCAGTTAGTTTGCCGCCAAAAGTAGTGAATTCATGAATTCAGGTAGTAGACTTTTCTGACTTTTTTATATGAGGGTATAGTGTAACTGGATTACTGTAACTGTAGTTGGATTTGGAACCTCAGTTCCTTCTGACGTAGAAAAAAAGTCAATTTCTGAATTGAGCAATTGAATCAATAGGTACACTTTTCAATCTTCCTTCCTATAAGAAAGTTTACTGCAGCTAAATTACTGTAGTAACCCAGAGTAAAGGGTACCGATAAGAATAGGTAAGATACCTGTCACATACTAGATAAGGTACAGATAATGGTATACACAAACCTTATGTATTATTTTATCAATGCGTATCTTTTACTTTACCAGTTCTTATGAATGCTTATACATGACCTAACTTGTTCCAACTATGACCATATGCATTACCTTATTTGTATGGGTGAGTACAGAGAGGGAACCTGGGTACCTTACATATTACCTTATGCATGCCTTATCAGTACCGAATGACTTGTGTGGTACGTTACCCATGCTTATCTCAACCTCATGTTGTACCTGTACGAAACAATGTGATGGCCAAATTTATTAATAAAAAAACACCATATTTGCCATAATAAAAAACAAAGATTATAAAGAACATGAATATGGCTAAAAAAGATATCATCTATCTTTAACGTTTCGGAACTTCCACAATTTCATACAGAGCCCTGGATTCTTCATACAATTATCGGTCAACTGAAATATAAAATCAATCAAATAGTCGTAAAGATACAGACACGAACACAATTTGAAAATACCTCTATCTCATCACAGGATATGTAATTGTCTTTTATGATTTTGAATTATATTCTGTTCAACATGGCTGCCTGAAAAAAAATTTTAAATTCAATCAACACTTACTTCCAAATTATATATTCATGAACTTGATCATCCCAATTTCCTCAGTTCCAAGCGTCAGAAGCCTATATGTAAACAAGAAAAAATAAACTGATCTGATTAAGAATGCACTCATCTAATAACAGAATACTAGAGGAGCAATATGATTTTATTTTTCTTCACAAACTTATTACCAGGCTGGGAAAATGTGATGATGTTTCGGTCTGCTAACAATAAAAAATAAGTAAAACGTCAGATAAAAAAATTCGATTTTAATAAATTTGGTCCAGGCAACTGAATTGAACTTGAACTGAAAACAGGGAATTAATAAAATAACTGGACTGATCAATGTCAACAGCCTTCCCTGCTTTCTTTTTTCCTGTCTTTTTGGCAGTTTTTGGGGATGATTCAAATACTTAATGAATGGAATAAAAACGATACTCTATTTTCGAGACTTATTACCTATTTGTTTACATTTTTCTATCGGAAATGATGCTGACTTTGCTTTGTATTGGACAAGATATCCAATTCGTAATGAGCTCACAATAAAATTTGAGATACAAACATAAAATGAATATAATAAACCTGAAAAACAAGAATCTGAAACTAATTTTTATCACAAAGACCTTCTGCTCAAGTAATCCTGCTACCCCTGTAACAGCAAGGCATGTCATACAACAACTCAGCATTTCAGAATTCAGAATGTGTCTGGATCACAGAAAACTGAGCACTACCTGTATGCAGAAATTGTCAAATTGATGCGGGTCCCCCCAAATTTTTTTTTTTGTTTTTTGATCAAAAATACCACATAATGCTTTATTATGCTTCTTCAAGTTTGCTTAAACATTCTGGTGCTTCTGCAGTCAGTAAATTATTCACCAAGAAATGGAGAAAAACCAATCATGTTAGTTTTAGGCCAGATTAAACAAGAATGTATGAATCAAACAAAATTAGCATTAATAAGAAGCAGCAAAAAAACAATCAAGAATACCTAAATTGCCTAGTGATTCGACTAAAGGATGACACTGGGAAAATTTTCAGGGCTTTTAGTGCTGGGCTTTTAGTGCCAAAACATGGTTTTCGAACAAAATTTAGAATAGCAAAATTTTTTTAGCATTTTCACTGATTTGGCACAAGTTTTTGGGGTGGTCAAAAGCTAAATTACCTTGATTTTACACATTTTAGGGGCTGAAAATGCAAAACTTTCGCAGCAGTTCATGCTGAGTCAATGAGCATAATATTAACTGCTCTTATTCAGGCTGAACGCGAGCAAAGTTCCATCAAATAATACACTAATAATAATGTAGCAAACTTATCCCTAATGATTGATGAATGAATAGAAATTCTTAACTTTGTCTGTACATTCAGTGGGATTGAGCACTTAAATTGCTATTTTGGATGTTTGATTGAAATTGAAAATATACATTGTTGGCATAATTTTTCAACTGAAAATTTATGCAACTGTTCTAATCACACAAATGTCAAAAAATGTTCTAATCAAACAAATGTCAAAATGTTTTAAAGATCGCAAAAAATTTTTGAGGAAATTAACCGGGAAAAATCTTACTTTTCGTTAAATTCGCCAAAAAAACAACACAGGATCATACCTTTATCCATAATATGTTGATAATTAAAAGCTATAAGCATTAGCTAGAATGATATTTTTTTACCACGCACTGGAATAATATAGAAAAATTATTGAATAAGTCCCCTTGGGCTGCTCCTCTTTTTCTAGTGAAGAAGAAGGATGGTTCTTGGTGCCGGGTGGTCGACTATCAAGGCATTAATGAAGTTACACTTATGGATTGTTTTCCCATTCCTAGAATTGATGATTACCTAGATGTAATGGGAAATGCAAAGTTTTTCACAACCTTGGATCTGAAAGCAGGCTACTTGCAGTACCTCTTGACTCTGAATCTCATGTCAAAACTACTTTCATCTGCCAGGGAGGACTTTTTTGGTTCAAGGTTTTATCATTTGACTTGTAAAATTCTCTTGCTGAATTTTAACATCTGATGGAAAGAATTCTTCATCCTTATATCTGGAAAATCTGCTTAGTTTACATAGATGATATTATCCTTTTCTTGAAAACTTTTGAAGACCGTCTTGAACACATTCAGACGATCTTGGAAGCGCTCAGAGATGCTAATCTCTCTCTTAGACCTGATGAATGTGAACTTCTACCTCCTAAGGTCAAATTTCATGGTCACCTTCTGATATCTGGGGGCATCTCCGCTGATCCCTTTAAGGTCAAAGCAATTTGTGATTACCAGTATATGAGTACCAAAAAGCAGATGCAAAGCTTTCTTGGCCTTGTACAATGGTGCAAGCGCTTTATTCCTAAACTCGCTACCTTATCAACACCACTCTATGAGCTGCTCCGAAAAGACTAGCCCTACACTGTTACTGATCTTCAAAGACAAGCATTTGATGGTATTAAAACTGCTCTCACATCTACTCCCTCGCTGCATTACCCTGTTTATGATAGTACAGCTCAATTTATCATCCAAACAGATGCCAGTATTACGGCAGTAGGTGCAGTTTTGTATCAAAAATCTGGTGATGATAAGTGGATAATTGCTTATAATAGCCATGTCTTTACTGATGCTGAAACTCGCTATAGTATTGCTGAAAGAGAATGTCTGGCGATTGTTTACTGTTTTCGAAAGTACTGACATTATGTTTCGGACAACGTGTCATAATCTGTACTGACCATTAACCCTTACAATGGTTAAAAGATGAGAAACATAGGAACACTAGACTGCAATGCTTTGCAATTAGCTTGCAGGACTATGACTATAAGGTAGAGTATGTCAAAGGAAAGGATAATGCCTGTGCCGATTTTGTGTCTCGCAAAGATCTTTGCAACTGGGCTCCTATACTCTGCTGAACAACTCCCTTCTGAAATCTTTAGATCTGAATGAACAACCACAAACTTCTTCTAATGATATCTGTTCGTCTCTCACAGCAACAGACACTGTTTCACCTACTGCTACTGAGTTAGATATTCCTGTCATAGATGTGGTTACTCCCTCTATGGCTAAGACCTCTGACACTCCTGTATCCAATCCTCAAGCTTTGTTAAAAGATGATTTCCAGTTACCGGCAGTAGAACAACCTTCTATTGCCTCACCAGCTGAAATCACTAGACTTCAAAATGAGTATCCTGTGTTAGTCATAATTATGACTGCTCTAAACTCTGATAATCCTCTTGAGTCTTCTACCTGATTTTTCATTGAAGATGGTATATTTTACTGACAGTCCAAGGCACTGAGACAACTCATGGTCCCTTCAGCACTTGTTGATAACATTCTTCACCAATTCCAGGGCACAAAAATTATGAACCATCAAGGGCACAATCTTACCCTTGATGCCATAAAGCTTCACTTCTGGTGGCCCAGAATGAAAGACACCATGTGAACTTGGATTAAAACTTGTAAAATCAGTCAGTTAACTACTGCTAAGCTGCCCACTCCTGGACCTCTGATTCCCATTGAGCCAACATATCCTTTCGAGATTGTTGCAACTGATATTATCTATATTTCCCCTGTAGGTAATCACAGATCTTAGGTCATTATTTTCCAAGACTACTTCACTAAGTGGGTAAGCACTCACCTGATCCCTGATCAGGGGCCTCCACTATAGTCGAATATTTTGTTAACAGTGTCATTCTGCAACACAGAACTCTTCCATTTCTGCTCTCTGATCAAGGTAGCTGTTTCACCTCAAAACTCATACAAGACGTTTGTCAGCTACTGAAGATCAGAAAAGTCCAAACTACTGCTTATCATCCTCAGTGCAATGGGACACGGCGTTCCCACTGTGTGTTTTATTCTGCCATCCATGTGTTTGACGTCACACAACAGAAAAGATATAAGGATCTTTCATTAGAATTTTCTCCAAATCGGCACGTTAATTGCTGATAAAATTATAGTCTCTAATAGCTCTCGAGTAGCTCTACAATCGTATCGTGAAAAATTTGAATGAAATTTTGTTGGAAAAGAGTGACTTTTAGTAGGGAATGCCGAAAATGTGATGAATTTCACCAGCGCTGGAGAGACATAGACTCATGTTTACTGTAGCAACATGCATTCAATAAATGTTAATTCAATTGAGCATTCTTTCATTCATGCTGAAGCTGAAATAGTATTCTCAAATTGAATTATTTGCACATCTGATTGTTTTAATTTTCATTTGGATCGGAATTTAATATAGATGATTCATGATTTGTCAGATTATTCCAAACTAGCGGCTGGATGGAAGTTAGAGGTGATGAAACACGAATTGGTTGTTTAATAAATCATGATTGAAAAATCAACCAGTTCAGGTTTTGTAACCTCTGAAAGCCCGCTCATCCATTGTGTATTTATCGTTATCATTTTGTTGATTCTATTTTATTTTTGTTGTGATTTTTGACATGTTTTACTACTTTCCTGTCTACGACTTGTAGTCGAATCAGTATCACACTTTTTGCATCAGCCAAATTGAAATTTTCAGTTACATACTACAACACAGAGAAATTTTGGTTAAAAAAATTGTACGGTTTGCTTCATTTCTATCATAGTCAATAGTTCTCCCTCAGGATTCATCACTCACACCAGTTTTACTTCTCAAAACGTATTTTATGATTCTATGGGTGGATGTGGAAAAACGATGATAAAAGAGTGGTCATATGTTTACTGTTTTTTACACCATTTCGGGGAAGAGGTCAAAATTTTCTTCGCTGGTGTCGGCAAGTCGTTTTTTCTCTCAAAAATGCATGTTTATGTTTCATTTATGCCTTTTTGGAACATCCTCATGCTTCTTTAGTCGGTATCTAGTTGATGAGAATAAATGAATAAAAATTCAACATTTGAAAAAAACTAAAGCAAAGTATTTGATTGTCTAGAAATTAGAAACATCTCTGTAATCAGACAAAACGGATAATTGCGGACTTTCAGGATATTACAATAGATCTACCAAAATGATATTTTTTTATCACGATATTCAATAATTCAATTTTATAAGTGAGTAACTTTATCAAGCATTTATTTGAATGTTTTGATTTGTTTTATTCCCATATGAGATAATCCAGGGTGTTTAGTGTCTTATTTTTCAACACTAGTTGTAGTTTTCTGTCTTATTTATACAATTTTTGCAGTTCTACTTAAATTTATCAAAAACCGTTAATTTATGATTGGTAGCTAGTTAGTTGTTTGAAAACACCAGATTGTTAATCTCATCTTGTTTGACTGTCGTTCTAGATTTAAAAATTGAGCCACAAATCTAGGAATATGTTCTAAAATGTCAAAATTCGACAATTTTACCAGCGTGTTCCATTTATCGCGTGAAGGGGAAAAACAAATGAAAAACCCAAACGTGTAAAAAATACATGTAATGAAGCAGCGAGGCTGAAAATACAGATATTTGAAAAATATTTGTTTGCTGACATTGAAAAAATATTACCAGCTAATTTAAAATGTTGAAAGTTAGACAGACATTTTGTTTCTACAAAAAATTTACTTCACTTTAAAAACTGATAAAATCGCAGTTTCTACTGGCAGTACCCGAAATAGGAGCCAAAAAGTCGACAAAATGACCTCATGGAGGTTGGGAATAATATTTTTTCAGATACATATTGTTGTAGATATTGAATTCGACCAGCCTAAATTCGATTGAAGCCATATTTTGACAATTTTTGCCACTTGAAATTAAGGGAAGTCTGCGACCTCAAACTCAGGGTTTTTTCCGCACAGCGTGGCTTCTTTTTGGGGGTTGTGCGGAAAATTTTTGGAGTTTTCCGTTCGGAACGGAAATCTTTAAATGTTTCTTGTGGTTTTTAATGATAGTTAAAAAATTTTCGTGGTCGATTTCTGCAAGATGCCGAACGGCAAGTGTGGAAAAATCCCTGCTTAGACTGCATGTGTCTAAAAATGTCTATATTTCTGCTGATTTTACTCTCCCCGATATTGTAGAAATATTGATAAAGAAGCAAAAAAACTCGTCCCAATATTAAAGTTATTTTTTCCGAGGAAAAATTTCGTGATTAAATGTTAAAGAGAGCTAGAAATTTATGAGTTCGACGAAGTCTAACACATTTTTTAAAGTGAAAAAGTTCAGTTCAGCCGGCAGAAATTCAGCGAAAACTTTTTTTGGTGTGAAAATCAGATTTTTTTTTGCTTTGAATTGGCTTAAAAAATAAAAACTGGATTTAAAAAATTGCGTAGTTTTGTAGATTCGGGTATTATAAAGGCTAGCAAGAATAATTTTAATTTGATGTGTTTCATTCAAAGTATCTTTTTCAATGCCAAGGCATGTATCACGGACTTTACACTGTGGAAATATGTTCCTTTCAGTCAGAAAAAGTTGAAACTTCATGTGCTCAAAACTTTCAAAAATTGTTTTGCTACTAGTATGTTATGCTCCCCGCACCATTCTTTTTAATATTTTGCACTTACATACAAAGTTTTTTGTGGGTTTGTAAAGTTACCCACTTTATTTTTACATTTTAAATAGCTTAGGCTTAGGCTTGGACTGGCAGGTTCGAACCCCGCTAGGACAAAATGTCTAAAAGTTACACAGAGGAAAAACATCAAAAAATTGGCGGAAAAAATAAAAAAAGGGTGCGGGGAGTATAACATACAAGTACCGTGTTTTTTTGGAGGTCTAAAAATATTTGTGAGGCTGGCGCTGCAGTTTATCATTTCGATATGAAAATATTGTTTTTCTGCGCATATACTGAGGAGAAAAGAAAGATGGTTTTTATGCAAGATAAAAAAAGGCATGAGTTGGAAAATTGATATTCTCGAGAATTCCGTTTTTTTCAAGGACTCAGTCCACTCAAGTTCCGCATCATTGTTGCTGTTACGAAAATGACGTTTTCTGAGCTCAAAATTGAAGTATCGGAGATTTTTGGCTGATAATAGCGAATAATTTTTGTGGTTGAAAAGTCCATATTTTTGAAAAGCTTAATTTTTCTCTGTCTCTGCATAGTTTAAAAGACAAAAATTAGCATTTGTTGGTGTATATAACGACTTAAGAGCAGTTTATAATTGGGAAAAACTAGGTTTATCATTTTGGCGTTGAAAATGTTGTTTATTAGACATGTCATTTGGATGGAAATCAGTAACGTGCTGTTAACATAATGAAAATATATTTTTCTGAAGTAATCCTTTATTATTTATCAGTTGCTGAAGAAGTTTTGTTTTGAATTCATGTATTTGGAATTTTGAATGTGTTAATGTGACAGAACATCTTGATGGAACCTATTCTTTCAATTTTATTTCCGAGATGCTCCCCTCTTTTAACCTTTTTTCGTCACTATCGATTTTTTCACAGTCACGTTGGTTTCATTTTTCTGAGCACTTTTTTCACCAACCTTTTTCAAGACTCGCGCCTTTTTTCTCATGATTATTCATTTTTTCACCGATGCATCCCTATTTTCCTCAGCATCGATTTTTTCTTCTGTCAGCTTATACTGTCAAGACGCGCCTGTTTCATGTTTATTCATTTTTTCGCATATACACTATATCGTGGGCCACTTCCACCTAATTTCAAGGGCATTCTTATTTTAGATTTATCGATTTTTGCACCAGCTGAATTTCCTTCATCTGGTATCCGTCAGCTTTATTTTTAAGACGCCTTCATTTTTTTATGTTTATCTCCAATTTCTTCGTCACTATTATTGACTTATTCAACTTATTTTCTTTTCTGAGCATGTTCATTTTGCTTTATTGATTTTTACCAGTTTTTTACTTGGCGATTGTTTTTCTGCTTTATTTTCCCAACCTTTTAATTTTATAAGATTTATCTTCACCGTTTCCCAGATTTTTTAGTTGTGCCTACTTTTTAATTGCGTTTTTAATTAATTCGTCATATCTCAATCTTGAATGCTTTTTATAGAATGAATGCAAATTACTGACAAAGACAATCGGAAAAGAGAGAAGTGAAAATAAACGTGCATTAGATGGAAATTTTATTCATAAACATGACGGAATATACAGGGCCCTTGTGTATTTAACTTGATTCATAAGGGCAACGAAATCAGTGTGAATTGAATTTCAACGCGGAGTAGAATGCTGGAGTGCTGTTGTTTTCAATCGGCTACATAATGTAGCCAAACAACAAGATAAAAAAGCTTAAAAAACGCTCATCTAGAACCAGGTTGAGCTAAACAACCAAATTAGACCACCTATTCTGAGCTAGAAAGTAGAGAAAAAAGTTAGGAATCTCACGTGCGATCAAGATTTCGATCTCTCAATTAATTAACTTACATCATCATGAAATTTGAGTAAAATGAAGTCACTACTAATAACTGACTAATAAATCATTTTCATCCGAGACAATACGATATGGCAAATTTTACAGTGGAAATCATTCTCTCATTCATGCTTATTTCTAAATCCTTAGAAAAAAACACATGTTCTGCTAATTAAACGTGAGTCTACCCCGAATTTGGATTTGTTCAAGTCCCTCTGGATAATTCTTTTGACGTAAAAAATAACCAAGAGCCACAGCGAGGCGAGCAAACTCGGTGACTGCAACTGAAACCCAGAAGGCATAGATTAAATCATCAGCCAAATAACCCTGAGAGCCATAAAAATTTCAGCTGTTTTACTTTCCAGAACGCTAAAAAATGCATCTTTTTGTCGATCCTCAGGGAAGAACACCTAGAATAATTAAAAAATATTCTATTCGAAATTGGCCTTCGGCATTGATAATGCTCAGAAAAGGTTCCGCAAGAACCGCAAACCTGGCACACTGAGAAAAAAACGACTGGGCACGAGCAGATCACCTCTTAAATAAAGCAATTCATTTGTCGAATTTAAGATATAATATCTCAAAATAATTTTCAGCCTCAAAAAGCGGCCTATTGACTCGCCTAACTGTTCAGTAGGTTAAAAAATTCAAAAGCGCATTCTGTCAAATTTAAGGAAAACGTTTTAAAAATATTACTTCAACAAACAGATCAAGCCAAAAATAACTTTTTGCACGAGAATTGGCTTGAAATAAAAAAAAAATAAACATTAAAACATAATACGCAAATATTATATAACATAAATTATGGGCCTTGATAACCAGAACACAAAAAATCGCTGGACCAAATAATTAACAGCGACAAAGTGTGTGCATGGTTACGAAGAAATCCATGATAAAAGTTATGAATACAATAATGCGCGAATAACAATTCATTCCTCGACTGAAGAAAATATTGCACTAATCATCAGTATCAATTAACATCAACTATAAATTTTATTAAATCTCTCATGAGTCGAATTCTGATAAAAACTACCTTTTTAAATGAAAACTAAAATACACATAATAAAACGTAATAGCGAACGTTTTTTCGTTCCAACTTTTTCCTAGCTGAACGAAGACATCAAAATTTTTATTAGCACATTTATTTCAAAAATGTGATTTTATGTTCAACTAAACACGACTTTTCACTATCTTTTGTAGCCACTTTTGCGAAAAATCAGTAAAAAACAAAATTGTTTCCACCTAAATTGAATGCTTGAAATTGAATCGCGGTAAATCCTTAAAATCGAATCACGATAAATGGAGCGAAATCAGCATTTAAAAATTGAAAAACTTTAACATGAAGTGGGCATTTAGATGTGATGTGCTTGAAAACTTGTTAGTTCCAAGAATTCCTATTCAAAAACAAAAAAAAAATAATCAGAAACTAAAATGAATCAGTTTCATTACATATTTCGAATATGATTAGTTCACAAAAAATACTTTTACAAAATTCCTGAATCGGAAGTATGAAAAAAATAGTTGCTTGAAAAGTTGCAACAGGCGGTAAAGCAAAAATATTTCCTAGAAACCCGAATCTATATGTTATATTACAGAACATTCGAGATGGATAGGCGCAGCCCACAATGATAATTGATAATTCACTAAAACTCGGTTATTCAGGTTGAATATCAATATGTAACTTTTGACCAAAAATGAATTGTTCAAGGGACGATGAGCTAGGTAGTGAGAAGTGATTTGACAATCATGAGAATCAATTTTACAAATTTCAGTCAGATTTGAAAGATTCGTGTATCTTTGATACTCAATCCCAATTTTTCGAGACCTTGAATGTATCTGTCTCATTAACGAAATGGAGCCCTAGCTTCTGGGGCGAGTCAAGCAAATTTTTCGAGGCTGAGGGTAGTTGATTGCTCAAAATTTTAGGGGGATCCTTGAGGAAAACAACTAAAAAAGTTTAAAAAAAAATCACCAAATAAATTTACGGAAAAAGGTTAAAAAAGTAATTTTAGTCTAAAAATGTAAAAAAACGCGTTTATGGCACAAAGTGCTGAGAAAAAGGACCGTTTCAACCGTTTTTTGTTCAAAAATTACAAATTTTAATCGAAAAAATGACGACTTCCAAGCTTTAGCGACCAAAACACGAGGTCCATGTGGCTACCATATAATTAGCAAATCTTGTGGGGTATAACCACATGGCCAGCCGTTTGGCCGATAATTTCTGAGATGTTCTCATGTCGTTTCATTCATGAGATGTGATATGTATGTATGATCCGTAGTGGACAGAATAAGGTTATTTTCAAGTGAACCGAGCCCTCTTGCATGAACTCAAAGTTGAGCCAATATGTGACTTATTTAGTTCTGAATTCTAAATGACAAATGTGCTTTTTTGAAGTCTTTTAACAATAATACACTATTTTGACACAGTTTCGAATTAAAAATAATTTATTTTGAGCATATTCGCTGTTTCCGGAATGAAAAAAAATAAATTTCGCCACTGGCTTACTGACAAGGTCTCCCAAAGCAGTTATTTTGTCACACCCGATCAGTCTTACAGGTTGTCAGTAATCAGTCGGCAGGTTCACAGTGACAGTGTCCGGACATCAATTTTGCATTGGAAATTCACAAGCAATGAAAACACAGGAAAATTTATTGAGGTCTGTAGTTCATATTTTGTAAAGACAGCTCGACAATGAAACCGATTTGAAGATGAAGATACTGGGAATAATTTCTAAATTTCAAATTTTTCTCTAGTGAATTTAAAGGAGTAATTTTTTGTGCAGTTGCATAGTGCAACTTTGGTTCGGGGGAAAATTCAGTTCCTCAAAGAAAAATTTTAATTTTCAAAACAAAACCGATAAAAATCAATTTTACTAGGTTTTCATCCGATTTACATCATTTGAGATTTTTAAAACTGAATTTCACAAGTTCTGAGGAAAATGATGAATAGAATTAGTTAGGTAGTATACCCTATTAGGGGCATTGCACCGGAAAAACCGATTTAATAGCTTTTAAATCCGAAAAATCATACAAGTTAATTGGGGGGAAGTGCTATTGAAAACCTCCCGAGAGATCGTCGGCCATATGGCTAGCCATTGGGCGACCTCCTCTAAAGATTTTCCAATAATATGGCTAGCCCTATAATTGTCATGGGGACCCCATACTTTTGGCCAGAAAAATATAAAAAATGTAAACTTTCTGATGAAAAAAGTCGATTTTTGAGTAAAAATGGTCAAAAATGTCAATTTTCTTGGTGCTCCGCGGCGCGAATACATTTTTTACATTTTTTTAAAGACAAAAATTACTATTTTTTGGGCTGTTTTTCGGACTTTTTTGACGAAAAAAATCTTTTTTTTTCTTCAGAGACCCCTCCCTGTAAAATTTTGGGAATCAGTGATCCCCGGCCCCAAAAAAGTCGCCCCGCCCTGCACATCCCCCCAGACCTCAAGGCGCCCTTACATGTAATGCGAAAAATACATCTTTTCAGCTTGTTTTACAAGATTCGATTGTGGTCGCCTGAAATGTTTGTCCGAGTATGTGAAAGTGAAATTTTCCCCAGAACCAAAAGTAAACTACTTGAAGGGCGGCGCATCTGATTTAACTTCCTGAAATTAGTAATCCTAAGGATTCTAAGTTTTAATCATGATAGGACCAAATAATCCTGAGATTTTGTACCTCTAAAATGGCATCAAAAATTTCATAATTGTTATTTTCAATCAGAGAGAGTGCAGTTTTTTCCTCATTAAAACTTTTCTGTCAATTTGTCTCAGAACCGAGGAACTTGGAATCGAAACTAATGGTAGAAAACCAGATAAAACATTGATCTGAAATATATTGATGCTTGAAGGCCATAGATGTAAGGAAGGGTGGTATTTTTCACTCACAGTCCGAGAAAATTGTGATATCTACAAATTGTATGAAATTTGACATTAAGCAATAGAATATGTTTTATTATCTGTTCAAATGCATAAATATCATCTGTGTAGATGGGGATTGGTGGAAGGGTCCGCTGTCTCCAAATTTTCAATTATAGATGTGATTGTCAACGACTATCTCCCCCAACTTTCAGTTGTTAACAGCTATTCTCTCTCCAGTCGGTTGGAAATAGATGGAATATACCTTTTTCAGGTCGACAATAAGTTTTTGGCGCAAAAATCGGTATAAAAGCGGAAAATTTTCCGCGCACCGTGTAATTTTCAAGCTAAAATTTAAAATGTATAAGTACTATCCATTTTTGATTAAAAAATCGCATTTTTTGAGCACATGCTGTGCGAAAATTTGGGAAGTTGGCTACTCTCTCGCCTCAAGGGTTACTTTTATTGTGTACCCAAACCCAACTGGTAGGGTAGGACCTAATCATACCTGTAAGACCTCCGACCAGTTGGGGGGGGGGGGTAAATCCGAAATTTTGGGGGGGGGGGGTAGGAAAAAGTCGAAATTTTTCCCAAAAAAGGCCAAAAAACATACACTTTTTGACAAATTTTTCTAATTTTTTTCCAACTGGGGGGGGGGGGGTTGGGGGGGGGAAATGATTTTGGGTATAGGGTTGGCCGAGTTGGGGGGGGGGGTCCCACCCCAACCCCCCTCCCCAAGTACAGGTATGGACCTAATAAAGGTGTGATAAATATGCTTCCCCAGAATAATCTAATCAAATGGGTTGTCAGATTTATGATTGCATTGAACAACTTGGAAGTTACAGCTTTTTTTACTGGTTACTTACTACACACAGCCCGAAATTTGGTTGATGTGTGTAAAAAAAAGCTTCTGGCTTAAAAGATAAGGAAAAAATGAAACCTAAGTCATCATTATTTCTGTGATTCAGAATTACCACTTCCAAAAAAGCACAGAACGATGCATTTTTTCTCTTTAAATGAAATTTAATCTTTAAATGACTCTCGAACTGCCTTTTTTAGAGCTAGATGAAAAATCCAAACAAGGATTCCAAATATCCAAGCCAGTCACCTTCGCCATAGCAGAAAACAGAGACGAGGGCACTGCCGCCCGCCACGCACATCCATCCATTTTTCGATTCTTAATCAGCACAACATCAAATACACATCATGAAATTATATTCACCGAAAATCCCAAAATTTCCCTCCACTTAAATTTTAAAGTTAAAAATACGGAAAGTTGGTAGATGCTTCGAAGCGTCATCCTGGACGAACAAGCGATTTTCGAGATTTTGTTGAATACAGTAAATCAAGAAAAAAGATTCACATGTACAGAAAATACCGGAAAAGTATTGATTTTTGATAGAGGTGGTCACGTGACACCCAATGGCAGACTGAAAACACCGTGGGGATGGTTGAGAGATTCAATCAAACATTAATTTCTCAACTAAAAAGTTATACTGTGGAAGACTCCAATAATTGGGAACAATACCTACCCTATGCAGTCTTTGCATATAATGCAACTCCTTACACTGCTACACACCATTCTCCATTCAAATTCTTGAAAGGTCATGAGCCTCCAATTACGTTTGATTATGAAATTGTAAAACGTCTAACTTTACCTTTAAACAATGATGCATATCAGCATATTCTCACTCAATCTCATCTGAATCTGTATAAAAATGTTAGCAAAAACCTGGAAAGAGCTGCAACCACCAGTAAATCCTATTTTGATAAGAAAGCCAAACATCGCGAGATCGCTGTAAATGATCTTGTGTTACAGGTTAACTCTAACAAAGTTAATAAGATATAGCCCGACTACATTGGCCTGAACATTATTACTGATATCTCTACTCTTGAGCATAATGTCGTCACTATTGATGCAGTAGATTCTCCTGGTAGGTTTCAAATTGTATCCACCTCTCGCCCAAAAAATTATATTCCATGATCTGCTGGGGAAATCTTTTTAGCTGAAGCTGGTGGTCCTCCTCAGCCATCTGCTGTCACTAAATAATTAAGTTAATTTTGCCAGATATCTGTATTTATTTTCTGTAAAATTAACTAATTTTCACAAATTATCAAAAGTTCTAAAATTCATTATTTTTGGCACCTCACTTCTGCATTGTTATATTTATGCTTATAGTCCCCCACAAAAACCAAATTTTTTTAGCTTGGACTACTTCCTAAAACATAGTCTGAGTTGTCCACGTCTGTTGTATCTCTGCATAGGAGAATCGTATTCTAAATCTTGAGTTGTATATTATGCACCCTTCCTGACTGCATTACTGGTGTAAACTCCTGCATCTACCCTATGGATATAGGTAGAGGGACTTACATGTACTATAGGTTCTGAACAGCGAGTGGTCATTCAGCTTGGTTTAAATTGAAACTGACCCTCAAATCTCTGAGAGCAGACCTTGGAGGACCTTCAGGATTTCACTTTTTGCATGATGCTTGTTTTTGTTTTGAATCTGTTGCATAGCTTTATTTTGGCTTCTTTCTTTAGCTCAGAAATTTTTTTTCAAAGTTGTCCCCTATTTTTGCATTCAAAAATTTTGAATTAGTTTTATGGCACAACCCTCCATTTCCATAGCCACAGGGCTGCTGCCTTCGCCGCCACCCTTAGTTCACCAGCCCCCACCAATCTTCAGCAGCCCCATCAATGCCCAGGATCAGTATGCCGCTTGGGCCAATTCTTTGGGACATCAAAATTACATTTCTTTTTTTGAGGATGGTAGGTTGCATGCATTTTTATAAGCTTCATGTGCATGTTCTTTTCCTTCTTGGTCTTTCTGGTTTGAGTTTCTCACTGTGCTTGTCTTCTGACGGCCTGAGAGCCAATAGGACTAGCAGTGATCAGTTTCCAACAATATGATAAATCATTATACCTTGGCCTAGCTCGTGTTGTGCAGGTCTTTCCTTAAGAGGCGTAAGAAAAGATTGGGTCTGAACTGACCTGTTAGAACTGACCCCTTGGCTAAGCCTCGGTGATTAGTGCAACAGTCCGGTTATCCCCAGACCTACAACAACAAAGATAAACTTTGTTCTAAATACGGAGGCCTTACCGAGGACCTCCGCAGTCTCCTAGCTGAGACAAGGAATCCCCTCAGGGATAAACTTACTTGGGTATAACCCGAAAGGGGTTTCCCAAAGCTTACCTGGTGTAAGCTGGCGCCTGGGCCTTTGGCCCTCCGCCTTCGACGTTCGGTAATAAATCCTGAATAATAAATAACAAATATGTAAATCAATATTTCCGACGCAATAATAAAAAATGTGGATTGACCACAGTAGAAATATATGCAAAATAAAGACGACTTGCTGGGAATTATATTTGGGGACGCCAGCAATAATAACAAAACTATAATAAAAGCGAAATATAGTGAAGAATGATTTTCACTATCACTTTCGGTCTTTCTTTGGTGCTCCATTCTATGCAAATGTCTGCGCCGCTGGTCGTCCCTTTCGTCGATTTGCATGTCGATTTCCCCACACGAATTGGCATCAACAGGGTGCCCAACATCCCTCGCGCGTCGAAACCGACCTACGGGAGGTAGAAAAAAAACTTTTGGCCGGGTTACCCTGGCATTGAAAAGCATTAATCAAAAAGGAAAAAAAAATCTACAATTCCGGCTGACTCCTGATAAACAGTTTGTCTCACTCGGACTCCCGTTTCACAGTCTGACCTAATAGGACTCCTGTGCTGGTCGTTGGACACAACGAATACCAAGGGCTTCGCCGCAATGGCTGGCAAGTGACGCCCATTTTGACCTCGGCGTTGATGGAATAAACTCCTGCCCTAAGGAGTACGTCGGTGACGTGGGTGCCGAATGTGGTCGGCTTCGGGCTCGGCTGCTCGGTCTGCATGCTGTGTCAATTCGTTGGCCGTGGGTCTAACCGCATGCAAATCGATTTCCCGCGTCTCTATTTTTTCTAAATTAAAACTAAAATACGAGATTATATTACGATACAAAAAGACGATGCGGGAATGTACGGATATCACAAAATTTTAAAATGCGCTAAAAAAATTTGAGCAAAAATGTGGCCAGAATTTAAAAATATTTTTACGGTTGCGTTTTGCACCGGTTTTGTCAAAAAAGAAATTTTTGATGGCCAGCAGCACCGAAAATAATGTTTTTGGATTTTTTGTTTTTTGATTTTTTTTTGGATTTTTGTGATTTTATTAGTGTTTTTGGGTTTTGTGTTTTATGAAATTAATAAAATATAAATGCGAAAAAGAGATTTTTGGGCCAAAATTTATGCGGCTATTTACTGCTGCTGCCCGCCGCCTCGGTAGCCTCCTCGAGGTCTACCTCGATAGTATCCCCTCTGACCTGGTTGGCCTCGGGTATGACCTCCATCTTGGCCTTGATTTTGGCCTTGTTGGCTCCTGCCGCATCTACCTAGGGACATAAAATTCGGATTATGGAATTGAGCATCCGGGTCTTGACCTTGGTGTTGCCAGGTTCCTCGGCCTCTGTAGGGTCCCTGAGGGCGCCCTCTGAAGCCTCCCCTGGGTTGACCTTGGTCATACCCCGGTCTAGCCCTGTACGGGGCCGGGTTTGAGAACATATCGTCTCTCCCCTGCTGCCTTTGACCACTGCTAGTGGAGCTGCTGCATTGTGGTTTTTGTGTCCGATAAGTTGAATTGAGAGATTTTGATGATGTTGATTTTGATCGAGAAAGCGGACTTATATAAGAGGTGCTAGCAGCTTCACTATACGACCTCTGGCTGGTCGTAGCTGACGATTGTTGTGTCGTCGGCGGTTGTTTCTTAGCCGGAGGGAGTCTAGGCACCTCGAACTTACTTGGGCTCTTGGCAGCCGTTCGCTGATATTTATCAGCTTGTGATCTGTCATCGCCTGGTGCCTTCCTCTTAACACCCATCTGGTTTAACCTTTGCGAGCCCATAAAGATATATTGATTAAAGGCTGCAATGTAGACATCGTCTACGCGGTTTCCCTGGGCCTCAACGACTAGTTGTCTGTTCGCAAACGAACACGCCTGGGCATACCACCTACCAATTGCCGTTGGTGTGATCGGAGCAAAATCCAACTGTAGAAAGATCATTAGGGTCACATAACTAATGGCCGTAAAGACGTCTGAGGCGTCGTAGTCCTGAAGCCATCTGGGGATGAGAACTAAAATAATCCATTCCCAAATTTCCTCAGGGACGCGCTCTCCGTCAAACATAAATCCACCTTGCATTTCAAATTGCTGGCGGTAATTTTCATGAACTTCGGCCATAGCATCATTGACCATTCTATAAATGATCGGCTGTTCTTGGCGATCAAAATTGAAATAATTGGCGACCTCTGGATTTTCAAATGAGATCGGCCCAATTAAGCGCCTTTGTTCCCGTTGCCACTCCCAATAATCAATCAGAGTTTCAGCTAATTGACCAGGAGTGACAAACTGCTGTGGTTCCCTTTCGGGTCTATTAGCTACCACATTCAGTTTGACCTTCTTGATCAATTTTTCCTCCGATTCAAGATGGGCTTCACCAATATGCTTCCCGCAGGTTTGTTACTTCTTGCGGTATAGCTGGAGGGCACGGATTTACTTTTGCCAGATATAGTACTAAGGTCTCCGCCGGTTTTCGATACGGTTTGTGTCTGAGTGTACGAAACAGTTGCAGTGGACCCTGTCGTCCTATCCGATTTCGTCTGGCCTTTGGAGGTCTCCGTTCGCGTCTGACTTTTTGCAGTCTCCGTCCTCGTCTGACTTTTCGTAGTCTCCGTTTTCGACTTTTGGCTTGTCGAATATTCCGGGGTCGTGGTTTCCTCGGCCGTGTCGTAGGCGTCGTTTTCGGAACCGGTGGCGACCGCTCCCTGTTGCTGCTGACCTAGAGCTGCAAATTTGCATCGTCTGGCCTTACTTATTCGTTTCCTGCGCCTTACTTTTTCCCTGGCCAAGTGTCGGATAAATTTCTCCGACATACCTTCAGCTAACATCTGCTGAACCTTATCTGGGGAATAAACTCCAGGAATACCTTCCTCGGCAATTCTTCCCCTCTTCATCAGCTCTGTCGCTGCAATAGCTGAATCTGAGCTATCATCGGCTAATGCCTGCTCCTTCAGCTTCCTTTGGATTGCCCTCTGACGCAGGAATTCCTGCTGCATCAGTCTCTTTTGTTCTTGAATTTTGGCCTGTAGGGCCTCATGCTTCGCTTGCCGATCATGATCCTTAGGATCTTTGGCCTTCACTGGTATCTCCTGGGATGCGTCTTGCATCTTGTCCAGTCTGACATCTATTCCCGACATCTTAGTGACTGCTTCGTCGATTTGAGTCTGGATTTTTTCCTCCTCAATAGCCTGTTTCTGAGTCTTGGCCTCCATCGCATCCTTATTTTCCGATGTCTGGCCCTCAGATTCGAGAATTTCACCTTCCTCTTCTTCTTCATCCTCCTCTGAACTGGACTCAGAGTCTGAATTTCGTATCTTCGGCAAGAGCTGTTTTACTTTAGCTGGCAAAACAGCTGGTGCTGGAGGTACTGATTGCATTATGGTGACAACCTCTGGCTCAGGCTCTGCCGGTTGCTGTATCTGAGCTACTTGAGTCGGCTGTGCCACCGCTGGTTGCACTGGCGGCGGCACCACAACTACTACTGCAGCTGCCTGCGTAGTATCGGTGTCCGAAGCTGGTTGTTTAGCTTCGACCACCGGCACTGGCGCTTGCGGCTGCGGTTTTACTTGTCCTGTCCCTCCGGCTAGCGCTGTTTGGGAAGTAGAAGGATGATTCACTGGTACTTTGGATACCAACTCACCGGCTGGGGTATAGGTTAGTGTATACCCAGGCATCTCCGAAGCAATGGTTCTCTCCCGGAAGCTTTTGCTGACAAACTCCGGTCTGAGCTCGAGCGGATTTCTCGGTGCGTACGTAATTGGGTAATCAGTCGGCGATGCGTCTTCCGTCATCGGATACCGCAGTCCCGACGTCAAAGTCTCGAAGCCTACGTAGTAAAAAGTTACATAAAAGTAAGGGTTTACCTTGTAGGCTCCGTCCTTCAATAACGATTTGTCGTCGCCGATTTGCAAAATTTCCTCGGCTTCTCGAAATCGTAAGGGGACAAATCCGAACCGATTTTGCCACGTGTATACCCCTTTTTTAGATGGAAAGCGGGGTTCCGACGGCGGTAGCGTTGCTGCTAACTCTAAATAAAAAGCCAGGCGGTCGCCTGACTTCCAGGACATTTGCTTTATCATCTCCTGTCCTTCTCTGGTATAACTGTTTAAGAAGTTATAGTTCAGCAAAGCGCTAGTTTCGTAGTCGCACTCCGCTCTCGAGTGCGGCCATGCCAAATGATAAGCCAATGGCATAAATTTACAGATGACCTCTAACTCTCTAAAGTTTCGCTCATCTAGCATACCTGAAATTTTTGCCAAATTTGGCGTATAGAAATTGGTCTTGTAGGCCTGTCTATGACCTTCGATACCCACTGGGTAGTGGTTATTAGAGGAAAACACCTCCTGTGGGATGTTATCGGGCTTCCCGGCTTGTTGCCAGTATAGCTTGGCGTTTTCATACAAGGTCAAGGAAATCTTACCGTCTAAATCCCAATAGGTTGCACCCAATTTGAGATTTTCCAGTATATCCTTTGAAATATTAACCCAGTCTGGTATCTGGACGTCCTGGATTTCGTCGGGATCACTGTCTTCAGTGTATCCGTCGTCCTTCATCGGCTTACCATCTCTAGGGAGTAGTGGATAGAAACCACTTGGCAATTGGACTCCCTGAGGACGAACAGGATTACACTCCGTGGGCGCAGTATAATAACCGGTGTTATTTCCCTACATCTGTACAGCCCAACGGTTATACATTTCACATTTCATCATGTGATAGACCATATTTGGCTGAACCTGATCGGTTTCCATAACTGGGGTACCTAGCCCCATTTCTCTGTTCACGTTGCCCGGAATCATTAAGTACTGTTGATAAAAATGTAGGGCAACGGTGTTGATCTGTTTGGGATCAACCTTGTCATGGTCGAAAATCTGCATTTGCATAAGCAGCTGATCGGCCATGCCATAGTGAATCGCTGCAAACATAACCAATAAGGAATAATACGCGTCTAGAGTGGCGTACCTAAGCTCTTCGGGTAATATTCCTCTTTTGGCAAACGGATCACGGTTCGCTTTTAATGAAAAGTCATACTGGTAGGGGCCCACGTCTATCAAATAAAATTCCGTGAACAATCCCTTTAACCGAAAGGTTTCGGGACAGATACCTGTCTGAAAACATTTTTTCTCCAGGTTTACCCCTGCCATGGTTAGGGCAAAACGGTCTAAATCGAAGTACCGACCTTTGGTCTTTCTAAGACTTTCCCGTAAGGGCACAGTTTTATCTCTGTCCTTATTTTCTCGCCCTGCACCACATATGTTATAGATACTTACCAAATCCTCCAATACGGAATATCCGGGGAAGAGCATGTCGGAATTCAAAAAGTCGTGGAGGCTGGTCCATTCTCTTAGTATCATCGACGTCGTATCGATAACGTAGGTTTGACCGTTCGTCAGCGCGAAGCTTATATATCGGGCAAACTGCTTTCCCATTGGATTGTCGACCTCTCTCGTTTTAAACAAGGCGGCGACTTTATCCTGTTGGACTTTTTCGACATCGAATCCACAAACTGGTTGTCCTCTGAAGATTGATACTTCTCGGATAAAGTGGAGTGTCTGGCTGACTTTTCCGATGTCTACCATTCTTGGTTCCTTGGGATTAGCCGGCCAGTACCCAAAAGTGGCTTTGAACCACTGATCCAGTTCGTGGATTCGCACGGCCCTTTTGACGTTGTAGTCTAAAGATTAAAGATACTATTAATTTTAGTGATTATTCCCCTTTTTTCAGCGCATTTCTAGGGTCTATATTACACCAGCACCACAGCACCAAGCGGGTTAAGTTTCGCAGAAAATAATTTTAGTGCAGGTTGTTAGGTGAGCCACTGATATACAAACATTGAGCTGGTAGGCAACTAACACCTTACCAAATCTTACCCTTGCTACCTCTATATGTTGGGGAGGGTAGACCTGATCCGATTGTCCACCACTTGATCGGCCACCAATCTCTGACCAGCTGCTTGAGCGACCAACTACGCTCCATTTATGGCGCTGTATTTACAATTTTTATAGCGCTCGAGATTGCTAATTTTTAATAATTTAGATATCGAAAAAGTGATATAATTTAATTTGATTTGAAAATAAATAATTTTTGATAAATTTTTGATGATAAAACTTTAAATGGGCTGAACCCAAGGTTCTAGGTTTCCCTTGAATCGTATAGCTCTCGGTGGTATCAGGTATATTTCCAAGATTGGAAATTCCCTGCTTGGCTTCGAGCTTCCCCTTCTCAGTACTCCCATTTTTCGTTCCCTCTAAGTTCTAACCTCGTCTGCCCTTTGGGGCGCCGAGCTGGTCTTCCAGTGACTTCTGGGCATTACCTGCGGTTTCCAAGAAGATTTGATAAAATAAGTTCGAAACTTACCATCAATGAAGAAAAAACGGTTATCTTGGCGGTGCTGGGCCCTGCCATATTCGACGTGGCGCTCTGTGTGCGACCACTCGCGCGACGGAGCTTGTTGGCGGTTCCGTGCGCCCTTCCCCATCTCTTTTCGTTTCGAAATTTTTGTTTTCGAATAATAAATTTATAAATTTCTCTAAAATTTCTGAGCGCTGAAAAAGTTTAATCTAGCAGTTCTGCTAATTTCCTTTTTATCGCAGTTCGGGGAATGTTTTACTTCTTCCTTCCGATGGAAGTTTAGAATTCAGCTAAGCGGGGGCAGCTATAGTTTGATTTTGGAAAAATAAAAAATTTGAAAATTAATTTTTTGGAAAAAATGTCGGAAATATTTTGGGTTGTCACTTTGGTCTAAAATTCCGAAGAATTTTTCCCAAAGTCTGATATAAATATGAAAAATTTACAAAATTAATACGAATAATACATAAACGCGATAAATATTACAAATTAATACATTTTTAATTAAAATTAGTACCTACGCGCGCGAGATATGTACATAATTAAAAAATTTCAGCGCGAGATCGCGCATAGATTCGCCTTGAGCGAATTTCCAAATGATTTCATTTGGTTTGGCGCTCCAGTCGTAACTGTTTGTGCCATATTGGAAAGTGACGTATTTTCGTCACGTGGCGCGTCCTGATTGGCTCGCACTATTCGTGGCAAGACCCTAGTGGTCTCGTAACGAAAATGTTTCAACCTGCTGATTGAAACAATTTGGCGATTTAGGGGGTTGTCCCAATGTACAATGGTGACAACATTCTCCGCTTCTCGTGAAATGTCCGTAACTATGAATGGACCGGACCACGGTAGTCCTAATTTTTTCTGCTTGTCTACTTTGAGCAGAACCCAATCATTTTTCTTGAACCCATTTTGCTTTGATTTTTTATCGAAGTATTTCTTCGATTTCTCAGCAGCACTCTGGATATTTTTGGCAATATCCTCGTGAAGGTTGACTAAATGATTGGTCAACACAAATTTGTATGCCTCTGCATTGCTGTCCGGCATTACAATGTCATATGCTTTCGATAAGTTTAACCCGAAGGTTGCCTCGTGACCTCTAAGCAGTGAAAATGGGGATTGCCCCGTGGCTGCATGTGGTGTGGCATTGTAAGCAAACACCACGGCTCTCAAGTGTCTTGGCCAATTATCTTTTTCCTCAATGGCTACCTTTCTGAGCTGTTTGATGAGTGTCTGATTAAATCTCTCTACCATGCCATTACCTTGTGGGTGGTAGGCTGTTGTATAGATTTTCTGACACTCTAATAACTTGCAGATCTCTTTCATTAGATCTGAGGTAAAACAACCTCCTCTATCGCTGAGTAGTCTCCGTGGAGTCCCGTGCCTAAATACAATAGCTTGTAGAAAAGTATCTACAACGGTGCTAGCTGACTGATCCCGGATCAGTTCAGCTTCAACCCACTTTGTAAAATAGTCTTGAAAGACTATGACATACGGTCTCTTCTCACTGAGTGGAGAAATACCCACGATATCCACTGATACTATGTCAAAAGGACCTTGTGGAATAATTGGTATCAGTGGCGGAATTTCTGTGTTTCCCTGATTAGCCATTTGACAAACTGGACAGAACTTGATCCAGTGCCTGACATCCTTTTCGATTCCAGGCCACCAGAACCGTTTTTTAATCATAGCAAGGGTCCTTTTGAACTCCTGATGAGTCATCATTAGGGCACCGTGGTACTGGTGCAAAGTATTGTCCTTAAGGCAGGATGGGACGACCACCTGATCATCCGATCCCTGTCCGGCTTCGCGGTATAACACTTCATTTTGGATATAAAATCCACTATGATACTTGGTTGTCCCATTTGGACCCAATCTATCAAAGTATGGTCCTAGTACCTCATCCTTTCTCTGCAAGAGGGCCATGAGATCATCTCTAATTAACCCTTTTGGTAATTCATCTTCTTTGGGGTCTGCCAAAGTAAACTCCTGTTCCTTTTCTGGGTATAACCAGGTAACTCTTTTTTCCTTACCTTTGTCCTGGTTTCCCCTACTTACCTTTTCATTACCCTGATTGCCATCAGGCTATATCTGAGCCTGATCACTCTTCTCCGCTTCTTTCGCCATGCTCCTTGTAGTTACGGCATTTACCAAGTCTGCAGGCGAGTTTGATTCTGGATCACCCTCAGAATCTTCTGGATAAATCTGAGTAAATCTTGGACTTATTTCAGTCCTCTGATTCTTCTTACCTTTTGGCTCCGGATATAACGGAGTACCGTCTTCAGGATTCCGATCTGTCAGAATTCTGAATCTCTTTACCAAATTGAGATGCTTTTTCTCAATAAGCTGTGCCTCAAGATCTTTCAGATTTCCAGACTCTCGTTTATCCTCTGAGAACATATGTTCCCATTTTGGTGGTATCTTTTCCGCTTGATCGTCTGGTTCATCCATCCTGGACAAAAAGTCTGCCATGGCATTTTGTTTTCCAGGCACATACTCTAGTTTATGGTTGAATTGAGAGATGAACGAGTACCATCTCTTCAACTTACCATTGGTCATGGCATTGACCTTCATAGACAACAAAGGTTTGTGATCAGTTCTTATGATCACCTTATGACCTACTAGGTAGTGCTTGTATAACTTCAAGCCGTACACAATTGCCAACCACTCCCTTTCTGTGGCTGACCACTTTTTCTCGTCCGCCTTTAAAATTCTGCTATTATAAGCAATTACCAAGCGGTCCGACTTGGTCTCCTGGTAAAGGACTGCTCCTAGTGCCGTTCCGCTGGCATCTGTTTGAAGGACAAAGTCCACAGACCCGTCCAAAACCGGATACCTTAGAAAAGGCACTGACAATAGTGCTTCTTTCAGGCTCCTAAAAGCCTGATGGTGAACCTCCGTGATTTCCCAAACACAGTTCTTCCCGGTTAATTTATACAATGGTTCAGCATGTTTAGCCAAACCGGGTATGAACTTTTTACACCACTGCAACATTCCTAAAAACCTTTGCAGTTTACGTTTAGACTCTGGGAATGGGAAATCATTGATAGCTTTGACCTTTTTCGGATCTGGGGAAACTCCATCCGAATTTAAGATATGTCCTAAAAAATGAACTCTCTCAGGCAGGAATTCACACTTCTCCAGTTTTAAGGTCAAATGAGCCTTTCTTAGAGCTTGCAGGACTAGCTCTAGATCAACTAGGTGTTCCTCAAATGTATTTGAGAACACAATTATATCGTCTATATAAACTAGACAGATTTTCCACACATATGGATGCAAAACTCTTTCCATCATGCGCTGGAATTCTGCTGGCGCATTCTTTAGGCCAAAGGGCATGACTTTAAATTGATAAAGCCCTTCTTGGCATATGAAAGCAGTTTTTTCTTTGCTTTCTTCATCCATTGGCACTTGCCAATACCCTGATTTGAGATCTAAAGTGGTATAAAACTTCGCTTTACCTAAACAGTCTAGATAGTCATCCATTCTAGGAATGGGATACTTATCGTCCTTGGTAACGTCATTTATACCCCTAAAGTCCACTACTGGTCGCTTGGTACCATCCTTTTTACCTACAAGGAATAACAGAGCTGCCCAAGGCGACTTTGATGGCTCAATTACACCCTTTTTGAGCATATCTTGCACATGCTCACGAACATGTGGCCGTAAATTAATAGCAGTCCTGTGGTACCTTTTTGCCACAGGTGCTGCATCCCCTGTATTTATTTTACAGGTCAAATAGGGTGTAGTAGTTGGAGGATCACTGGGCAAGCTAAACACGTCTCTATATTTTGCGAGACACCGTAAAGCTTGTTCCAATTGTTCAGATGGTATGTTGGATTTAGCCAGCATATTGTACAAGGCTTCCTTGAACTCTTTCTCATCCACTTGAGTCGAATCATGTCTAGCCTGAACTGCACAGGTTTGCAGCTTCTCCAAATCCTCTACTATCTTTCCCTTAAGTTGATCTTGGTTATCAGTATCACACAACACGGAATTAGTATGGCCAATTATTTGATTTCCTTTCAAATGGCATCCTGATCCTGTGTTGTTGCATACCATAACTACAAAATCATCTTTTGTACCATCTACTATGGTACTGTCTATGTGGAACCTTTGTTCATTGTCTTCAGACTCTATTATGATTCCATTCAGGCGATTTTCGCCTACCTTATCCCAAAGTTTTGCTCTCAGAAGTATATCAGTACCACTTGGTAAGTAGATTGGATTCACACCCACCACTGGCACCGAAACCTTTAGCAGGCAAATCTTTGGCTGATACTGGTCAGCGGCGCTCGCTGTGGATTCCGTGGCGCTCGTGGTCATGACCTCTCCACAATTCCATTGGGGCTGGTCCGGCGTCACATATATCCGTTGTTGGCGGTTGTTGAGCGTCATCGTCCTATTTCTGAAATCTATTATGGCTCCTACCTGAGGATGAGCCAAAAAGTCTGTACCTACTATAACATTTCCACCTGCTTCAGGAATTACAATTGCTTTAACGGGGAACTGTCCACACAATGTATCCATCCTAAATTGGATATACCCATGGGATTGGACTGTCTTACCGTTGGCTACAGTAACGTTTAATATCCTCGGATATTCAGTGTAATCCAGGCCCAAAGTTTCTTTCAGAAACTTAGCCGACATTACCGTACACTGAGCTCCTGTGTCAATTAAAGCCAGTGTCTTACGACCTCCTATAACAACCTCAATGTGGAATGGGGCTGTTCGGGGGTACGTATCCAGCAAATGTTGTTCCTGAGGACTAGCTGGTGTGCCCCTCTTTACTACTTGTACCGATGGTACTACAATTTGTGGTGCAATTGCATTCATTTGCACAATGCTACCTAACACAACATTTGGACAACTCACTCTCTGATTTACTTCACCTAAAGGATTCATTTGTGATTGCCTTGCAACCATTACACTCGAATAATCCTTTTGGGGTGGCTGATTTGTGAATTGACCCTGTTGAAGAGTCTGAGTTGGACCCATAATAGCCTGAGGTGGCTGAGGATGTTGTATTGCAGCCTGTTGTTGGTATTGCTGCATCTGTTGGAACTGCTTCTGCAGCTCCTTTTGTTTCTTGAACTCCAGAAACTCATTGTAATCCGAGTTCTGTAAATAACTCTCCTGGCTATCCTGATGACCTGAATAGCCTACATTATACGCGCCTCTACCTCTACTATTAAAGTTGGCATTAGGGTAACCTCCTCTACCTCTATAGTTACCTCTAGCAAAAGTGTTGAAGCCTCCCCTGTTGAAGGTAGGGAAGCTGGCTCTGCCTCTGCTCCTGCGCTCGGACAACACTCTCAACGTCCTGCAGTCTGCAGTATTATGTGTTATGTTCTTATGGAACTCACACCATGGCTTTGTCGAATCTCGGGAAACTTGACCTCCCTGACTGGTACTAGGTATGGCTACATCAGACCGATTTTCCATTTGCCTATTGTCAACCTTTTGCTGGAGCTGATCGAACCTTTCGACCAGTTGTACCATCTCTTTAGAAATTTTCAATAGAAGGGATTCCTTCTTACCTTTTTCGGTCTGAGCCCTAGGGGCTTCCCGAACTGGAATTTCCTCTATTTCAGGAGAATCACTCCTTGACCTTTGGGTTTGGGCCTGTACCTGATTACCTACAGTTTGATATGGTTGCCGAAACCTTTGCCTCTGGCCTTGTTGATATCCTTCTGACTGGTTCCTAGCAACTATGGCAATTTCAGGATCATGCCCACTAGGCATACCTACTTCATTAATTACAATAGGATCCTGTTGTGTACCCTTAGGTCCATATCTCTGAAAAGCATTTCTATATCTACGTTCAATGTCATGAACTTCAACTGCTAGATCATACCAAGTTCTAAAGGTATGCTTTGAATTCTTAAGTTCAGACTGGAACATGGGGTCACTCTTATATATGAAGGTGTCAATAATCAGTCTCTGTTTAGACTGATAGTCTAAATCACCTTTTACAAGTTCCACTAATATGCTGACCCTTTTTAGAAACTCTACGGCCTGTTCATTGGGTCTTTGTTGGATCTCAAATAATTCCCTGGTTAACATTTCCAGGTTACATTCAGGTGCAAAGACATTAATAATGGCTCTCCTGGCCTCCCTATAGGTCATGTTGTCTCCTGCAACAGCCTTCGATCTACCTTTAGAAAGCCTCAGCAGTGCTTCATACTTAGCTGACTCGGGTGTATCCCTACGAAATTCCCCTTCAAGTGCTGTTAAGAAGCTAAGCACCTGCTGATTTACCATACCCTCATCTAAAAGTTTGGGTAACACACCTTTAACGATATTCCTAACTACAATTTCCTGTGCCAAATTATTTGATGGCACTTCCCTCTGATCATAAGCTGCTGTTAATACTGGATCAATATCAGAGTTGAGGGATTGCAGCATAACTCTATTTGGATCTCGTTGAGGTGGTACACCTTCTTGATTTGAGTATATGTGGTCTTTGTCAAACCTGTAATCCCTATATGGGAAACATGCCAATTGGTCTGGTCTAAGGGTATCTGGATCAACAATATTTCCTCTACCATCATAGACCACTCTTGTTAAAGTTGGATGCTGCGAAGCTATCTGATTTGGGTTTCTGAAGTCTGCTGATTGCTCAGCTCCCTCGAATCGAAAATCTCTAGCTGGACCTCTCCAACTTTTGGGCTCAAAGTTAAGCCTTTGCCCTTGATCAATATCAGGCCTATTACTAGGCCCTGCGCCTGCATTCATTTCAGCAGTGAGACCGTTGTCTCTTTCTGCACCCTTAACACATGGTCTAACCTGTCTGTCCGGCTCCTGTCGGCGCCTGTCGGCTTCCCTTTTGTTGTCCTCGGTGGCGGCATTCGCGATGATGTCGAATAAAGCTTCGACGGTCCCTTTCAACTCGCGTAGCTGCGTCGCCAACTCTTGATTGGACATTTCGGGAGCTCTTTCCTGCGGCTGGAATCGCTCTTGTTCCTGGGGGATCCTCTCTAATCGTTGGTCGATTTCGGGGTCCCTTTCTTCCAAATTTGGTCGAATTTCGGGCGTGATAACGTCCCTTTTTGGTCCTGCTAATTCGACCTTTGGCGGCGGTGACCTTTTCAAATTTTGCTGCGGCGGTCCATCGGCGTCTGGGTTCGGATTCGCCGGGCCTGCCTCCTGCGGATCGATGGCAATCGCTGGTGGTCGGTCAATTGGTACGCCTGCATCTTGCGGCGTAAAATGCATTGCATTCTGCTGCAATGGTTGAACCCTCGCGGGAGTTTGATCTTTTGATCTCTGTCTCCCAAATTGACTAGATTCCCAGCACTCGCCACTCTGGGTGGTGATCTACGTAAAGTATTACCTCTCGGTATCCTTTTGTTAGGCATTTTAAATCCTGCTAACTTTCTGTAGAAACCTGGAGGATTTTCTTTTCTCCTAGTCTGACTACGAAGTTCCGTGGTAAGGAGTTAAAAGCCACCACTTGTTGTGCAGGTCTTTCCTTAAGAGGCGTAAGAAAAGATTGGGTCTGAACTGACCTGTTAGAACTGATCCCTTGGCTAAGCCTCGGTGATTAGTGCAACAGTCCGGTTATCCCCAGACCTACAACAACAAAGATAAACTTTGTTCTAAATACGGGGGCCTTACCAAGGACCTCCGCAGTCTCCTAGCTGAGACAAGGAATCCCCTCAGGGATAAACTTACTTGGGTATAACCCGAAAGGGGTTTCCCAAAGCTTACCTGGTGTAAGCTGGCGCCTGGGCCTTTGGCCCTCCGCCTTCGACGTTCGGTAATAAATCCTGAATAATAAATAACAAATATGTAAATCAAAATTTCCGACGCAATAATAAAAAATGTGGATTGACCACAGTAGAAATATATGCAAAATAAAGACGACTTGCTGGGAATTATATTTGGGGACGCCAGCAATAATAACAAAACTATAATAAAAGCGAAATATAGTGAAGAATGATTTTCACTATCACTTTCGGTCTTTCTTTGGTGCTCCATTCTATGCAAATGTCTGCGCTGCTGGTCATCCCTTTCGTCGATTTGCATGTCGATTTCCCCACACGAATTGGCATCAACAGGGTGCCCAACACTCGGGCACATTCCCAGGCTAAGGCTGGAGACTGCTTAGGAAGTTAATCTCAAGTTAACTTTGGTTGTGAAGGTTGTGCTCAAGTCCATAATTGAGAAAGCTGTCTGCCTAAAATCTAACTTCATTTTCAAATAATAAAATTTTCCAAAAAATCAAAACTTTTCAAATTTCACAAATTCCAAATATTACATGTTTTCAAATCTTTCACATCAAAACACAACTGATTTTCCAAAACTCAGAACATTCTCAGCATCATATTTTAAAAACAATTTTATTTCCAAGTTTCCAAAAATTTATTGCCTTATTTTCTATCACTTATGGTCAAAAACTTTATTTTCTAAATTCCATAAGTATTTTATCCAAGTACCTGCTCTCAGTCATCTTCTCTTAAGAAATGTGGATAATTTATTCTGAGTGTTTTTAGAGTTCAACCTCAAGTGGCTCATTTCTGTAAGAGAGCTGGAGCAGTGGTACATGTCACTGTTCCAGCACCCACCTAGTTTCATTATCTCCCCAGAGTTAGTACTCCCGGGTAATGTGCATTCAGCCTTGGCCACAATGCAGAGGCCCAACTTTTGTGGATACACTCTGATTGGCTTTGACACTGAGTCAATTAACACATAGGACTTGTCAAAGTTTTCACATTCTACTTTTATACTGTTTAACTCTGACACCAAAACTGTACCTGGGTACATCTAACTCGCTTATCCAGATGACAGGGCTCTTATTTTCCAAGCTCTATTGGCCATGGAGGGCCATTGGACTGCCTTCTTTAAGCATTTTGATAACTCCCACACAATTGTTGTAACATTTGATGCCAACGACAACTGGTGTGCTCTGTACACTCTGATAGGTCCTGCGTTCTGCACCGGAAATCAAAATGCTGAACCTACGCTAATCCCCAAATTGAGAAAGATCCTGCTCTTTTCGAGGAAGTCTGGCTTATCGGCTTTTTCCCTGAATGCTGCACTGTCAAAGCGAGGATAGCCTGCCTGTGGGCTTGGGATATGGTATCTTTTAGCCATGACTTCTCCAAAAACCCAACATATTACCCCACACCATCCAAACAGGAACTGTCCAGTGATATGCTAATCTATGCATGTCTAGATGCCTTCTATCCAATTCTGATGTATCTAGCCTTAGGTCACTACAGTTTCTTAGACGAAATCTTCTGCGCTGCCCAAATCTTTCCTCACAACTTATTTGACCCTCCCATTATTGACCATATCACATGGGTTCTTATTTGTCATGGGTAAGATAAGGACTCTCAGTTACCTACCAGACTTGACATTCCTAATAACCCCACACTGTCGAAGGAATTTCCTACCTGCAGTGATGCAGGATGAGGCACTGTCAGGCCTCTCCTATCTCTTCACAGAAACTACTCAGCCCACTGACAGACAGCCGATGTGTCCCACAACCCTGACGAATGGTGTGGCACCTTTAGAAACTCTGCAACATTCTACTTTTCCGCCTCCTCTACCTAAACTTTCTTGCATTCACTGCAGGAATCCCCGCAATGCTCAAGCCAATGACCCTCAGTCATTGCTAGAGTATCCTGGGATCCTCAATGATGCTCTGGATCTCCAAACAGCTGCAGCCACTGCTATGCGATCGGGAACTGCTCCTGACTTGCACTATGCTTTGGGTGCCTCTAGGTCTATTCACTACCTTCAACTGGTTTTCCACAGCCTCGTTGAGAATTCTATTTCCACATCTGACCCATTCCCTTATGAAGCTGACCCCGTCACTTACTGCATGGCAGGGGATCAGCCCAAGCACGACAATCAGTAGAAGAAGGGTTACCAATATCCCCCTCAATCTTATCTCAGTTATCTGACATCTCAAAACGTCCAGGCTTTGAATCTCTTAACTGTTAGCTTCCATTACCAGCTCTATTGACTTCCCCATGCTCTCTGGAGGAATACAAAGATGTTGAAAAGACTATATGTGATGCCATCAGTACCATGCAGGATGAACTTAGGAAGATTTTCATGCTCCAATGTTGGATGGGTGTGAACGGAGATCCTAAGGAGGTTCTTAATCACTATAAGACTACTTTGCCCCCAGTTAAACCTAAATTTTGGCACCAATCTGTTATGCACATCACTAACGGTTTCCCCCTACGACCTGTTCTAGTCTCCTCAACTAGAATTGAGGCAGGTGAATTGAATCTGCTACACCAAGACTCTAGGTACCAAAGTAATCCCATTACTTTTCCTGGTTGTCAAAACATGTACATCTCTTACAGATATACCAAGTTTTGATGCCACTGTCTGCTATTCTTAATTACAATGTCTACAAATGTCGCACTTCTGAAGATACTCAAATTGGGATGCAAACCAAATCTGATGTCGAGGCTACGCTCACATCAGAGGTGTCGACAGTTGCTGTTATCACATCTGACACTGATGCTCAATCTCAAGTACTTACCATACAGTTGATATACCATCTCATCCCTTAACCGAGACAGAGACGCGACTTTCTAGTCTCACTATTAATTTGGACCAAACTGAAGAACTCCAGACTGAGTCTCAAGCCCAGTCTCAAGCTCCTTCAATAGTTTCAGTCACTTCCACTTCTGAATCTTCTACAATCACAACTGAGCCACTGACTCAACCACAGGTTGCCACTCCCATAGTTTCCACATCTTTTACACCTTCTGCTCAACCTTCAACAAGCCTGGCACCAATAGATATGCCTTAGATTGACCTAGACCAGCGCATTTCTATTGACCGATTTTTTGACCATTACCTACTGCTTCTGCCCTAACCTCGGGTCAGCCAGTGACAGTTCCAACAACAGTAGCCATACTACCATCTGTTTCTGTTTCACCTCCACCTCAGAGCACTGCGCCCCAATCTCAGATTGCTGCACAGCCTCAACCCTCTACTTCTGCAGTTGAATCAACCTCACCTGCTAAATCTAAGCAATCTTTTCATATTCAGAAGTTTGCTGCGGCCACAGTAGTCACAAAACCTTCACTTTCCACCTCTGCTACTCCAATCTCTGGTCCTATGCTGACAGGTGAAGATCTAGCTGACGCATTAGCTCAGATCAAAGCAGGAACTAAGGTTGTCACTGACTTCCACATCCTTGACATATCTAATGAACCTGTAATGGATGTTCTTCACTATCTCCATTCTCAATTCAAGAAAGGGAAGATCGATCCGCAGGATAAATCTGGCAAATCTCATAAACCTACAGTGAGGTCTTCTCCAGTCGCTCAAAAAGGCACCGAGGTTTCGAAGACCAAACCAGAACCTCAGAAACCGTCTACTTCTACTTAGCAATATGATCCTCACCACTCTCGTGTCACACCTCAGTGTTTCACACAACCTCAGGCCTCTGCAAAACCAGTAGCTAAGTCACACCCTGGGAAACAATCTGTTCCTAAGGCACCTATAAAAAATATTCCGTCTCTGTTTTCAATCTCTTTTCCAGCTCGTTTCAGTGCACTGCAACAGCCTCCTGCTGCCATTGCGCCCATCTACCAACCTCAGGTTCAACAACAGTATCAACCGACTGTTGTTCCTCAATATCAGTATTCTGCTCAACTTCTACCTCCTCCACCGGCATATGCCACACAGCAGCCTACTGCTGTGTATCAGGCACCACTATCTGGGTATCCAGTTCCTTTTCAGACACCTGTAGATCAGTTTCAGCTCCAGCGTCAGATAATCACTGCAGCTGCAGCTCAACCTCCTCCACCTCCACCATCTGTTCAGTAAGCTCCAGTAGTTCTGCAATCAATCTCATCTACGGCAATGAGTGCGACTACTCAAGTTCCATCCTCTAGTGTAGCGTCAACTGTTTCCACTACTGTCACATTATCCACCTCTGTACTGTCAACATGTGCTTCTACGTCACAATCTGCTACCTCATCAGCGCAAGAGGCCAATCAGCCTGAAACTCACTTCAGGCCTAGATCATTGGCAGAGCCCGATATCTTTAACATCCTATCTGGCCTTAATATCCAGCTGCTGTCCCATGCTGCCCAAAGGCAAATGACACAGCTACACTACCAGGCGAAACTAACCCTCAAAAATTCACATCCCGGACGAGTCCTGGACGCGTCCAGTTCGCGTCCAGGTCGCGTCCGGAACGCGTCTTTTTCGGCAGCACAAAGAAAACTTTCATCTTTCTTAGTAATTGACATTCATGCAACAACTGTCATTCATAGTTCTTTCATAATGTGTAGTGGATATGCACTTTGTTTTGACCTACAGTATGACAACAGTTGACCTTTCGTTTATATCTGGTAAATAATGTGTGCTTTCTATAGAGAGGTAAGAAGGAAGCCTCAGCAAAATTCTTTGGCTTTGTGTGACACAAGCACATGGCCTGTCAATTTTATTGTCGGTATGGTGTGCTTTTCGCGTCCTGGGTGCGTCTGGGATGCGTTCTGGACGCATTCCGGAGGCCTCCTGGATGCGACCGGCATAGACGGTTAGTTTCGCCTGGTAGTGTATGTCATTTTACAAACTCTATCGAGATACCTATAAGGTCACCTTCACTAGGGCAACTGAACACACCATCCCCAATACCCTGTTGTGAACTATCCTTGACTGGATGTTGCCTTGGGCTACCACGTACGGTGGGGCTACTAGTGTTCAAATAGCTGAGCTCACCCTCTTCTTGCACAAATGTCGATCATTGTCATGTTCATTGCATTACGCAATTGTCTATACCTCTTCTGTTGACATAATAGAAGCTATTCTCCAAAAAACTGAAGATTTAGGCATCACTGACCCTGAGAAGCTACGAAAGTTGGCTGCGGTTCGCGCCAATGCTCACACTGAACGTCAAGTCAGTCATCGCATTCTTTGTCAATTTTATGTACCTCCAGTTTCTCATTTACCCCCTATGCTACTAGCTTGCAATGCTACACCTTCTGACTGTCCTCAAGTAGTACCTGGCACTAATATTCTACCTGACACTAGATCACAATCTTCTCAATCATCACATCAACCTTCTGATTCTCACACCACTCGTTCTTAGGTCAGTAGTCTATCGCAACTACTGATATTTTTAGTTTCTCTGCATTTGTTTTGTTTGTTTTCTTTAATTTCTCTGCTCAAAAAATATAATTCCAGTGTCCTTGTTTTTACTTTCATTTTCAAAGTTTCGTACAGTTTTGGACCAACCCTGTGAAATTTTTTTGGTGCGCATTTTTCTTTGTGATGACCAAATTCACACAACTGGTTTGCAGTTGCCATGTCTCGCCCAGCTTAGTAAGTATTTATGAGCTAACTTTCTCGCCAGTTTGGATTTTGTTACATCATGCCCTCATTCTTCCACAAATCAGGCTCGTAAAATTCTCCCACTACAATCACTCTACCAACTTTGTAGTTTGATTGCTTAAGGGGATCTGCTGCAAAGGGGGGTGTTGTAGTGGCATTTTCCAGTTTGCCACAACTGCTTCAATGTCATTTTACAACTTCTCGATCTTTACATCCAAAGATGAGCATGTCTCAAGCATGCCATCTTTATTCAAACTGGGCGATGCAGTTACTGTAGTCATTGTGTCATGCGCCCAAATTTGGTCAGTGATTTATTATTGGTTAAATCAAAGATTTCTCAATTTAGAATATTTCAAACCAAGTAAGAAAAGGCGTACATGCCCCAGCCCAATGCTAGGTAAGGCTTAATATTAAGCTCTGAATTTTCGGAGCTCCTGCGTAAAAAATTTTTGAGCTCAAAATCAATTTTATTTCTTGGTGGATCTCAGAAAAGAAGAGAAATAAAAATATAACACTGGTGATCCATTTAGGTTTATCAAGTACTTACCTTCTCTGCATTGAGGCCTAGTTTCCATTACTTCTAATCAAATACTGGAGGATGGACCTCATAGGACATCTGCCTTAGAATACTTCCGGGGTTTTTATAAAATGCTAACAAATTCCCAAAAAATTCCTTGTACCCCACTAGTGAATAGCGCTTCGCTAGTTGCTCCCACAGCACTTAGCAATTCGCCTCTGAGTCCTCAAATAATGTAATTTCTGCGCAATGAGCGCCAGTTGCACAGATAGTTGGGCCCTCAACTCTCACTTTACTACAGGTGGGATTGGGTGCTCAGGATTCTGAGGATCAGGCACAATTATCAGCCGATCTGGCCTCAAGTAGTCAACCTCAGGTACCTCAAAATTTATCTGCTCAGTATGTAGTTAATGTTCTGAATTCAGCTCAACCTACTCCTGTTAATCCTGCTTCCTTGGTGCCACCACCTCAGCTGGTTGCAGCTCCGATTTTGCAATTGGCAACTGCTTGTGTTGGGGTTACCAGTTATCAAGCAAACAATGCCTCTGAATTCAGCCGTGGCTATTGCGCCCTGCTATTTCTAGCTCTCAACAAACTTTTTTGCAACCTGTTTCTTCTGATTCTGATTCTGTAAATGTTAATTATTCATTACTTTCCTCATCTCGCCCTCATTAGAGTAGGAAATCTCAACCAAAAAGCATCAGTGATGCCTGTACAGCTGAGATTGAAGATTTTCGAGCAGAATCTTTGGCACAGCTAACTGCCCTGGCAGAAGCTACTAAGTCAGGTACACAAAATATTCCCACTACTGCTACTATTAATCAAATTCTCAGTTTTGTCGAAGACAAAACCTGAGAAAGTGAGGAAAGAAATCTGTGACTCCTGAATGAACTTCAGGCGAAGCATGATAATCAAACTGCCACCATGTCTGCTACTCTGAATACTTTAATGGAACAGTTTTTCAGGCAGCTCAATTGCATTGCAAAAAAAAAATTAATGAAATAAGTAAAATAAAAAGAAATAAAAAAATAAGATGAAATTGATAAAATAATTAAGCAGTAAAGGCAAAAAGAAAAAATGAATGATGAAGACATGAGAAGTAAAATAATTTAGTAAAAAGTAGGTAAAAAATTGAACAAAAGTACACAACCTGAAAAAATTATACAAAAAGTAGCACAAAATAGGAATATTCAAAGAAATAAATTGATAGAATAAAAAAGAAACAAGAAATATGCATGTGGATATCAATAAACAAACCAGAATAAAAAGCTGTAATGTCGTGAAAACATGTATGACAACCAGCATCCACCAGATCGTAAAGGAGGGCCGAAGGGCCATGTGCCAAAACGTCTACCCCGCCCAAACTCAATTATTTCATTTTAAAAATTAACTGCTTTAAAAATTTTTCATCTTGAGAATCTGTGCTGATACTTCGCTGAATTGAGAATCACTGTTTTGAGACTTCGCTGTTCTGAGAATCACTGTATTGAGTCTTACTGTTTTGAGAATCGCTGTTGTGTGTTTTGCTGAATAGGGGTGAAACCTCTTTGAGAACTAGTTCTTCCACATTAGTAATATTCATTACTAATATCATTATTTTTTGGGTAACAGAAATTTCTAATAAATATTTGTTTGTCACATTAGACGAAAACTGGAGCCATGTCACATTAAGTAAATTTGTGGCCAATCACATTGATGGGAAAACCCATACCATATTGGTAGGAAAATATGGCCATGTCACTGTGAGTGGCATGCTGTGACTCGGTTGGGTGGCTCGCTTGTTTTCATTTGGGGAACCTGACCCAACTAGTACTGGCTATAGGATGGCCTATAGGGTACTTTGGTGTTGTCCTGGGGTTCTGCTGTAGAGTAATGGACAATGCTGCCAGGTCAGGGGTGACAATCCCTGGTCCCATTCAGTTTGAACGATGGACAAGGTCACTCGAAGAATGACCTGATATAGGGTCCCCAATTGTAAACATAGATCCCGTTTTTAGCCCTAACCCAAGAGGTACAAGGGCTCTTCTAACTGAGGGGAATCTCAAGGGAAAACTGACTTAGATAAAAGGTTCCCCAAAATATACCCACAACAACAATAATCCCACGAGAAGACTTACCTAGTCTTGTTCTCAAGTATGAATTGATGCAAGGGCGGCTGGTCCCTGTGGATGTGGAGGATCATCAGCGAACAGGGTAAACCATCCACTCAGTTCAGGGGTAGGTGACTTGGGAGGTCAGGGCGATGCTCTAGTATCATACCCACGGGTGACGGAGGTAGACTAGGTGCTGAGGGGTGACAGGTGTTCTTTCTGTATACAGGCCGGGCTGTGGACACAGTGGATACAGCGAATATGTAAATTAGGTGTGGAAACGCAAGTCAAAGGCAAATATTCAAATTTATTATAAAAATAAGATGACAGCGGATGCGGACTAAGTATAAAGTCGGACATGAGCTGAAAACCCAGAGAATGAGCATAAAACTAACAGGACAGGCCCTTTTAAGGACCTCTTAGGCTTACAGTATGTCCTGGGTGGAGCTAATGACGCCCAAGCTAACTTCTGCAGTGGAAATTGGTGCAGAAGATGCCTATGGTCACATAGACATTTTCCAGTTCAAATACGTTAAGCATTGGGGTGAGTTTCACTCCCATGCTAAACATATGAACCTCTTTTAATGAGAACTTCCAAACTAGTCATTTCTCGTTGCAAAACATCACTAGTTTTCACTGATAAGAGGTGCACGTGATGCTCTAATTATGTCCATGATGTCAGGGATGGACATAGTCTATCTCCAGGTTGCGAAGAAGTAGCCAAAGTCGACGCAATTTGCGTTGACGCTGATTTGCATAGACACCGTGCATAAAAGTGCGGGTCGTCTATGTTTTTGGTCATTCTTAGATTGTTTGTTTATTTTTATGATAAAGAAAATCGGCGGCCAGTAGGCCATTTACTATAGTATTATTTTATTATATTTTGTGGAGTATTCTGCCCGAAATACAACATCCCCCGGCCGGACATTTATTGGATTTCTCGCAGTGGAGGGAACGCAGGTTAGACCCCAGATTTCTGGGGTGCCACCCAGCGTGCAAGTCTACATTTGCAACTCAATTCTCGGCCTGACTTCTTGGTTTGTCCCTGATTTGAAGTTACTTGAGCTCAGAGAGTTATTTGATCTTCTGCAGTTCTTTGGAACGAAAGCAGGTGATCTTTGTTGAACTTGAGACTGACCGAACTGTTGCAAACTTATTCTACCTAAGGTTTCGGCCTGATTAGGTGAATTAGCGAGTGACTGATTAGGTCTATTTTTGATACCAATTCATTTACCATATTTCTCAACTTCCACCAAAGACTCATTTCAACAATGAGCCTGTAGAGCTTATCTGGCGGAAATTCTGATTAAAGAGTCACATACCATAGCCTAGGTGTGGAATGGAAAACAACAAAAACGTAACAAAAATGGCACACACAATGCATGTAAAACAAAATGAACAAAATAAAAGTAACTAACTGTCAAACAAAAAGTGGTGAAAAACATAAAGTATCAACATGATGTAAATCATGTGACCTTGGGCAAAACTGATCTGCATGTGACAAGTTATATCGACTAATTTTTTTATGTAACCAGGCCCAGGACTTGATCGACCACCTAATGACAAATGAAATAAGCCCACATACTTAATTCGCATCACCCTGCCACCAATATGCTAACTGTGTTGAGTGAATGCCAACAAATAGCGTATCAACCTCGTCCATACAAATTATCTACCCTGAAAGGATGAAAGGCTATCTAGGTGTTGCAGTGTGTTTGCACCAATTTAGGCATACCGTACTACCCCAAATAAATGCACAGTGCGTTTATTTTTTCAAACGGTCGCTGGAGGGTGCGTCTATTCAAGGGATGTGTTAATTAGAGGAGGTGCGTTTATTCTTCCAAACCTCAATTTGGGGGGGGGGGGTGCGTTAATTCGAGGTAATGATGAATGCAACCATCATTTTCCAATTTTTATTCAAATTCAACGTTGAAGAAACAACAACAAAAATTAAAATTCTAAATCTACCTCATCATCATCATCTTCTTTGCTGCCAATGACGCACCCGGTGCGTTAAATCGAGGTGGTGCATTTATTTTTTCAAATGCTTTCTAGAGGGTGCGTCTATTCGAGGGGTGCGTTAATTCGAGGGAGTGCGTTTATTTGGGGTAGTATGGTACTTGGTAATAATTTGACAACTCAGGAGAACTGCTTGCAGGTAGGCATACTAAGCATTGCGGAGCGAGATCTGTCATGAAATTGATTGATCGACAAATTTATCGTTTACTGTATTCAGTAAAAAACATGACGATCATTTTCAAATTATTACAATTAAATTGACCCAGTCATTAGATCTATAGTTTTAAAATTTTCCAGATTGCATGCGGCTTGTGGTAAAAACATGTAAACTGCTATGCGTAACCTTATTCCCTACATGAGAATCAACAATTAAAATGCTACGTGATACTTTATTCCATCATGAGAACCAATAATTTCAATACATTGACTATATAACAACCAAATCACTGAAATACAACAAAATTTATAATGGTTGGCTGCACTCGTTTAGCAGTTTCTTAACTCTGCAACTATTCCACTTGGCATAAATTATTTTCTTTTTTTAAATGTTGTTTTTCTTGCGATACTGGTCTTCCTTTCAATCGAAAAACGACGTTGAGCTCGAAAATTCTAAATAACAAAAAAGGTTTTGTAATAGTAAAAGTTGCTTTTCTGCTTTTGAAGAAAATAGATGCAAAAATTTAAAATTTTAACAGGCACATACTCTGTTGGGTATAACTCGGGCTGTGTAACGACCAGATTTGATATTGGTTGGTTCTCAGCCTAGATTCTATAATACTTTTACTTGCTGCAAAAATGAGCTTTCCAGCTACGATCCAGAGGGCAAGGGATAATATAAAAATCGAACAATAACCCACACAATAACGAATTTAACTCCCGAATACACGAATAATTTCCTGATGAATACACAAATATTCTCCGCTGGGTACACAAATATGCATTTAATTTACGCAAAACAGGGAGTAACCACAATTGACGTTTTTTCACTGTCCTCTTCTTCTTTTATACCACTTTTCTGAACCAGGCCTTCGCGCTGTGGGTGGTCCCCTTCAGTCTGCTCACCTAGCCAATCACTGCTTTGCTTACCTGTTTCTGCCTACTGTATGCTTCTTTAGCCACGCCTCTTGCTTTAATTTACTCTTAATGTCCACGCTTACATGCTTTAATCTACAGTATGCCTTGCCGCGCCTATATGTTTTTAGTTTTTCATGTGTTTTTCGGTTTTCCATGCATTCCTCCTAAATCTTGGGTCGGGATTTCTGTACTTTCTATATGGGCAGGTGTGTTTACGCGTCTGGGGGGAATTATTGTACTTACGGAATGTATATATTCATGTGCATTAGGAGGGCCAGGTGCCAATGTGCAAATAATTATGTATATCTTTAATTGGGTCAATGAGGTGTGGGATGATCAAAATAAAGTGCTTCACATAAATTTATGGGAATGTTTGGGTGTGAATCCCAGACACCCTTGAGTCTATAGATTAATAAATGAAATTATATTTAATACATGAATATCACATACTGTACATTAATGCTTCAGCATGTACGTTACAGCTGTAGTACAAGATTGTTTAGATTGCAGTTGACTTAGGCGATTCTGAATACCAGCCAATATGGATTCATATTCATCTATTTGATTGCTCGATAAAGAATCAACTGGATTGCTCAAAATAAGTAACTTGGATCCAAAATTTTGCTCTTTTCGCTGATATCAACTTCATTTGAAGTTTGTGGGCTATCAATGTCGATGCAAGTTGCTTAACAGAGTAAGTTGTCACGTATATGGCAGGACAGAATGCATGAGGACAAAGAGCCATACATGTAACAGGGCTCTGAAGTCTCGGGGGTGGGTCAGGTGACTTTATGGGGCGGTGGGTAGCCAATCCTGAAAATTTTAGGGGAAGGGTCTATGAAAGAAAAAAATGGAATTTTTTTCACAAAAAATGCCCGAAAACGGTTCGAAAAATTGTGATTTTTGTACAAAAAACTGTAAAAAAACTGAGTGCTGAAAAAATTGACTGACTTTTCCAGTTTTTTTCTAACCATAAGTATTGGGTTGCCTACGACTACCACAGGGCTAGCAATGGGATTGGGAAACCCTTAGGGGTCGCCCAATGCTTAGCCATATGACCGAAGATTTCGGGAGGGTCTTATAGTGCAATCCTAAAGGCTGAACAATAAAATTCAATGCGGTTAGTTACATTCACCTGAAAATTCAAAAAATATATATTGTATGTTATGTTTAAAAAACAACGCAATTTAATATCGTTCACTTGAAAAAATTTATTACATTGAGAAAACAAAATCTTGAAAAAATCATTACTTTCGAACATGATGCACAACATTTTTTCAAGATTATCTTTGAAAAAATCATGATATCATCTTGAAAAAAATTAATATCCTATCCCAAAAAAAATTCAAGATAGGCAGCATACATGTGCATGGTACCAGTTTCAGGCTGGGGATAAATCCCAAAATCGTAGGTTAGCAAATTTTTTTTCTAATTTCATTAAAATACAGTTTATTTAGGATACCAACATGATGTTCAGTTATTTCTACTGACTGGCACTCATAATGTTCAGTGTGAATATCGATTTTTGAATAATGGGGCAAAGAAATGTTGTTGGGTATAGACAGGATATGGATTTACCCTACCCTAAAAAATTTGGCACAAGTTTACTATAGCCCAAAAACTTGGCAAAGTAAAATGCAACAAACATTTTGAAAAGATTAGATAACAAAAAAAGATAAACTTAAAACATAGTTTATGATTAATGTCAGCAAAGAACTTCATTGAGTAATTATTGATACAGAAGGCAACAAAATTTCATTTTAAAGTAAAAAATTACTATATACCTGATTTCTGGAAAAAAATTACCAACAGACCAATTTTGGCTATTTTCTATACCCAGGAACCCCTGAGCGTGTGCATGTATTCAACCACTGATTGTACAGCTGAAGACTAGTTGGCCAGAATTGACTGACAGTAAATCCGTGACCTATGGCCCTAAGCGCATGTCTGATCTCCCTCCCTCCTAATGCACAGATGCACATAGGTGGGGTAGGTGTAATAGGGTGCCCATTGACTACAGTGTAAACTTGTCAGCTTTACAAAGTGATTCACAAGAACGCATTGTTTCGGAGCTCAAAGTTGTTCAAAGTTGTCCGAAGGTTCACAACATTGAACATTACACTCACAGAAGATTTGTGATAAAATTCAGTCCTCGTTTTTGTTGCAGTCTTGAGCGGTCGTATCTCCTGTTGTCTATCGCGACACATATTGAACATTGTGAAGGGGCGATTCACAGTAGTAACTTTTGTTTAATAAAATATAATCCTTTCGTCTGTCATAACTAAAGTAGTAGTAAGACCAGTCCAGTATAGGTCTAGAGTGCATAGCAAATTTGGGCATCCGAAAACCTTTAACCACCTGAGCGAAGATCCCTGGATAAATTGACATAGGGCTCTCTAGGAGCCCATCAATCTCCTGCATATGATTATCATTGCCTGAAATTCATGGAACACTCCGAGTGTTCAGTTTCTAGCATTCCATACGTTTCTAAACTAAAATGTGCGACAAATCGTCTAGCTATTAGCTACTTATTTTTTCCCATACGACATAGGGGATAAACCATCCTGCCTGAGACCCTGGACATTCCCTGACCCAGAAAAAAATCGTCAAACACCCAGCATAATGACTTTGAATTACATGAGAAATCAATGGTCATGTCCTCTATGATAACAAGTGAGAGCCCCAAAAAGATGTTAATCTTTCCGGCGCAACGCCCAAAATTTTTTTGAGTACTGACATTCTTTCTGGGATGTTGAAAAATAACATTTATTTCAAGATTAGATTCGAATTTTGAGTTAAAAAGTCCTAATTTCTAGAATGTTGTGTGTAAAATTCAAGAACCAGTAATTTATTTGTGAACTCTCATGAAATTGGTCGAAAATATATGAGTAAGAACAGCATAAATTTCCGAAAGATACTTCCATGAAGCTTTTGAATTGATTTTACGTTAGGAATGAAATAATCGCGTCAAAAAGCTTTGATCTTCCTCAAAAACTGTGTCAAGAAAAAAATGTGAATCTTCATTGAATATCATGATAAAATATTGAAGATTACCAATTAGAACATGAGATCATACGTTTAAGATGATGATAACTATTATAGATTAAGTGATAAATGAAGGCAGACATGCTAAAAGCTGCGCCTGAGCTAGGTAGTACATAATAAAGACAATTAAATTTATAACCGAATATTTTGAGATGCACCTAAAATACACCAAAATGCATCTTTTCTGATGCACCTAAAATCTGATTGTGCCCCAACATTGCCACCGTCTCAACATTGCCACCAAAAAATCTCAATATTGCCACCATACAGTTACCAGGGTCTCTATAGCCACCAGGGACTCTACAGCCACCAGGGTCTCTAAAGCCACTAGGGTCTTTACAGCAACCAGGGTCTCTACAGCCAAAAGAGCCTCTACATCCACCAGGGTCTCTATAGCCACCAAAGTCCGTCTGAGTAAAGTAAAACGAACTTGAGGAAGGATTCTGGCCTAACTGGACAGAAGAGTATTTCCTAGTTGAGGAGAGACATGGCCGGACCCCCTGTTCACATTTTAGAAGACCAATTAGGCGAAAAATAAGGAGGAATTGTCTATGAATCTGAGCTGCAGAAAATTAAAACTGATGTTGATGATCTATGAATTATAGAAAAAGTTCTTAAAATCCGTAAAAGAGGAAAAAAGATATCTCTGGCTCAATGGAGAGGGTACCCACCCATATTTAATAGTTGGGTTTCAGAGCTGGTTAAGCTATAAATATATTTTTTTCGCACCAAGTTTCAAAAATATGAAATAGTGGGACAAGAAGTGCACAAAGTGAGACATGATTTGATAAAAGGGACCATGATTTTAAAAAAGTGGGACAGGATTTGAAAATTGCTGAAAAATTATAGACGTCGACTCGCTCCTTGGGAGAGTGAAACCCCCATAGAGGATAACACTAGAATTATGTTATTCCAAATTACAGTATGTTATGCCAAAATTTTATCCAAGATTCTACTTTAAAAAATGGTGGCAATGATGGGATGGTGGCAGTGTTGGGACTACACCTAAAATCTTTTCTGTACCCGATCCCCTAAATTTTCTTCCCCAAATGGTGAAAGAGTCGAAAATTTTTTTCGATTTTCCGAATTTTTTCCCAAAAAAGCACGTTTCGAAGGTACTTAACGGTTTTTTCATGTGGTAACAAATTTCTCAAGTGGCCCTTCTCATATTCCGTAAATTTACCTTTGGAGCTTTTAAACATTGGGATCTACTCTCAAATTTTCCGCTACGATGACAATGCAAATACATTGCGTGGTTTTTGTTTCCTCGATTCAAAACAAATTCGAAACAAAACGTCAATTTTCAAAAGAAACCTTTAGTTGAAAATTTTTAATTTCGAATGGTAATTGTCAAATCATGATCGTTCTTTAAATGTTGACATAATTCAGGCATGTACTTAAATTTCTGTGTGCAGATACCACACTGATGCATAAGAACGTTTCTTCTTTCTTCCTGAGGATGTACACTACCAGGCGAAACTAACCCTCAAAAATTTGCGTCCGGGACGTGTCCTGGACGCGAATTCCAGGTCCAGGTCACATCCGGAACCGGTCTTTCTCGGCAGCACAGAGAAAACTTTCATCTTTCTTAGAAATTGACATTCATGCTATAACTGTCAATCATAGTTCTTTCATAATGTGTAGTGGATATGCACTTTGTTTTGACCTACAGTATGACAACAGTTGGCCTTTCGTTTATATCTGGTAAATAATGTGTGCTTTCTATAGGGAGGTAAGAAGGAAGCCTCAGCAAAATTCTTTGGCTTTGTGTGACACAAGCACATGGCCTGTCAATTTTATTGTCGGTATAGTGTGCTTTTCGCGTCCTGGGTGCGTCCGGGACGCGTTCCGGACGCGACCCGCATGGACGGTTAGTTTCGCCTGGTAGTGTACTGTTCATTGACGCCATACATGCACAGCATAGAAATTCTGCGGGGGGTCAGCTATGACAGGGGGTGGAATACAAATTTTTTTTGTTCCTGATAATGAAAAAAGATCTTCGATAGGTCTTGTAATATCCAAGCAGCATATTCTTTATTTTATATTAGTCAGATATGGGAAATTTTTTGCCTATACTGCACTTTTTAAAGTTTTAGGGCCAAATTACTAAACGTGGGCTAACTCTAGCATGGGAGAAAACTCGCGCTAAAGTCCTACTAAATCAAAAATTTAGCCCAAGATGGTATGCCAAAAGGAAGGCAAGGCTAAATGTCAGCTGAATCCGAGCTAAAAATCAGCTTTTTTAGCCGGAACTTTAGACCTAGCAAGGGCAGGTCTAAATTAAGTGTTAAATCATTTTTCATGTGAAGTAAAATGGAGGCAGTCGATTTTATTGAATTTGTTGATAATATTAACGAAGATCAGGTTGTTGAAATTTGGGTGTGAATATTATAAGCCGTGTTGATCCGTTTGAAATTTACAATGATCAAGATTTTTATTTACGATATGGATTTGGAAAACCTGCCTGCTGAGAAATTATTCACATATTATATGATAGAACTAAACGATTAACAAATCGACATCAAGCTTTATTACCTGAAATACAAGTAAAAACAATTTTTTCTTTACAGTCTTTGCATGCTGCAACACAATGAACAGGGAACAGACGATTACATATTCATATAAGTCAATGAATTTTTCACTTGTTGACAAAGGCACAAAGACAATAAATTCTTACAATAAATGTAAATAGCCCAAGTTTAGTCTAAGTTCAACCCGTGCTAGAAAATCTAGTACTAGCATGCCTGTTGGAATAACACTTTTGATTTAGCCCGGGCTAACTAAATCTGCGGACAAATGGCCGACTAGCTAGCCTGTGCTAGGTCAAAAATTAGCCCTAGCCTAGCCCTAGTCTAGCGCTCCTTTAGGAATTTGGCCCTTAATGTTACTTTTTGGGACTTTAAGTATGCTTATGACTTTCTCTTTTCACTTGCTCATTTTCCTTTGTCAACTTCTCGATCATTGCTGGGGTGGTCAAATCTGCTGGGGGTCAGCAAGAATCTGCTGGGGGTCAAAACCCCCCAACCCCCCCCCCCCCACGTGCATGTAATTGACACCGAACTAAAATTGGCCGAACTGGAAAAGGAAGTCTTGCACTCAAACGGCTTGTTTGCCTTAAAAATAAAGCAAATAACTCTAAGTTAATTAACCTGACATGGAAACAAACAATGCAGCTGAGTCCAAAACAGAGTAAGTATAATAAACAAAGTACACTAAAAACCAACAATTGTCATTTGGATTGACTACAGTAAACAATAAAAAGTCGATAAATTTTTTGACCAATCAAATCAGGGCTTTTAAATCCTATGTTCTCCCTATCCTGGAATATGGTTCACTACTCTGGAATCCTTGTCTGGTTGTTGATACTATATTGGTAGAAAAGGTTCAACAAGGTTTACAAAAAGACTTTTTGGATACAAAGATTTAAGCTATAAGGAACGCCTCAACAAATCTGGCCTTGATGACCTTGAATTTATACGTACGTGTATCGACCTATCTTACATGTTCTTAATTTTGAAATTTAAAGTTATTCCACTTGACTCATTTTTCACTTTGAGTCCATTCTATTATCACGCATCCAACTTATTTAAATTTGTAACATACCTGCTAAAGCAGTACTGTAAATATATAGCATACTGTATGTGATAAACATTTATTAAATATTATTCATTTTCGTACTTTATCGTCTCAAGGGTGTCTGGGATTCGCACCCAAACATTCCTACAAAATTACGTGAAGTACTTTATTTTGATCCCTTCACATCCCGGTAGCCCAATTAAGATGCCCCAATTAATTTGCACAAACGGCAGCTGGTCCCCTAGAACCTACACTAAACTACACATTCCACGGCTACTGTAATCCCCCCTAAAAATTGTAAACAACACCTGCACACAGTAAAATACGTAAAAGCCCCGCCAGACAGTAGTCTCAAGTGTAACGGTAGCGACGGCCCCACAAAACATGTCTATTCAGAGAAACAGATACAGGAAGCATGCACAGAAGCACAAAGGTATGGCTAAGCCCACCGTAGGAAGCAAGCAAGACACGAAAAGCATGCCGTACTAGAAAAGCGTTAAAGGGTGTGACTAAATAAGCATGAATAGTAAAGCAGGAAGCGACAATTGGTGGAAGAAGATGGACAGAAGCACGACCTCCCCCGACGCCCAGGGAGTGGCCAAAAACGTCGTATAAAAAGAGAAGCAAAGCGTGATTTTGTTAGTTATTGGATTATTGAATTCGTCGTTCTTTTTAAACCGCACTCGCCCCCATTTTTATATTTGCAAGCGGCCATTTTTACGAAAGCATTTAAACTGAGGCCCGTTCGTTATTTCAAATCAAGACCGCGTTTTTCGTATTGTTGTCGACGTCTCAAAGCAGCCGTCGATTAGTATCATATCACCCCCATATTGTTGAATCGCCCGTCTCCCCTGCGCCATTTCGTTGCCGTAACGTCCATTTGGTTAAAGTAAAGTGCTTCACACAAAATCTGGTTGTTACAAATTGTATAAATCGTAATATAACTCTAACGCATTAAAACATGATTTTTGCTCGTGCAATATTGATGTTTGGAATTCCCTACCCAATGATATCATTCATTCTAACAATATGCCCTGTTTTCGGTCTAAATTGAGTCGGTTTTTATAGCTCAATTCGCACGTGCTTTTGTCACGTCCATGAGCTTTTCTGTATTAGTCGCATTTACTCTTGTATTTATTCGCATTTAATAAATTTCTTTCTTTCTTTCAAATTGATGAATGCAATGCTTAGTATCCACCATACCTGTAAGACCTCCGACCAGTTGGGGGGGGGGGGGGTAGGAAAAAGTTGAAATTTTTCCCAAAAAAGGCCAAAAAAACAACACTTTTTTGAAAATTTTTTTTATTTTTTCCAAACTGGGGGAGGGGGTTGGGGGGGGAATTGATTTTGGGTACAGGGTTGGCCAAGTTTGGGGGGGGGGGGGTCCCCCCAAGTACAGGTATGGTATCCACTCGATCCAGTGTCTTTTTTGTGACAAAACATGGCTTTTGGCACAAAGAAATTTGGAATGGCACAAAAAATTTTGAGCGTTTGTGACAATTGGCACAAAATTTTTGGCTGGTCAAAGATTAAAGTTCATTTAATTTTTAGACGTTTTAGGGGTGAAAATGCAGAAAAATTTCGGTGCTTTGCGCCGAGTCAATGAATATAATATTTCCTACTCCTAAATATGACCCGAAAGCGAACCGTACATGTAATTTGGGGGAGGGAAGTGCTATGGGAACCCCCCTCAGAAATTGTCGACCATATGGCTAGCCATTGGGCGATCGCCCCCTAGGATTTTCCAATCCTATGGCTGGTCATATGGCAGCCCTAGGGACCCCCATACTTTTGGTCGGAAAAATACTGAAAAATGTCAATTTTTTGATGTAAAATGTCAATTTTTGAACAAAAAATGCTCAAAACGTCAATTTTCTCGGCCCTTCACGCCATAAATACATTTTTCATCATTTTTTAGACAAAAATTACTATTTCTTGGACCGTTTTTCAGACTTTTTTCGCGGAAAAATCCATTTTTTTTCACCTTTAGAGACCCCTTGCCCCAAAATTTTGGGAATTACTCACCCCGGCCCAGAAAAAGTGGCCCAAACCCCCCCCCTCCCAGACCGGGGCTCCGTGGTATTACTCATACCTGTAAGACCTCCGACCAGTTAGGGGGGGGGCGGGGGGGGGTGGGGGGGCCGGGGGGGTGGGGGTAGAAAAAAGTCGAAATTTTTCCCAAAAAAGGCCAAAAAACATATACTTTTTTGCAAATTTTTTTAATTTTTTCCAAACTGGGGGGGGGGTTGGGGGATAAATGATTTTGGGTACAGGGTTGGCCAAGTTGGGGGGGGGGGGGGGGGGGGTATTACTGCGTCTGGTTCACACTCATCCTATAGCGTTAGCAAGGCAAAAGGTACCCACAGTAAACGTAGTAGCATGTTGACGTCATACAATAAACGCAAGTACTTTTGCATCGCATTGTTTGCGCGCGAAATTCAAAGCATCTATTTGGTTACGCATCGCGGTTTCGGACGCGATAACCAAAATTTAGTCAACCTTTGACTCGAGTAGTGACCTAAATGCTAACTTTACGATTATAATGCTTGTGTTATATTTTGAAGAATAATGAGCAAAGTAATTATATGTTGTTCTGTGTTAAATCAAGGGAATTTTTGTAGTTTACCGGAATTTTTTGTTTTTTGCTGAAAACACGTTTTACTACCATTTTTGTGGTCGCTGATCACGAAAAACCAAGTTTCATTGCGCAGAAACCAGTATATAACGAATTATAGCTGTTCGAAACTTAGTTTTGAGCCATAATACCTGTATGTGTTATTATGAATAATACTAAGGTTTTCTGGCATTAAGCCTAAGCCTAAGCCTAAGCCTAAGCCTAAGCCTAAGCCTAAGCCTAAGCCTAAGCCCAAGCCCAAGCCCAAGCCCAAGCCCAAGCCTAGGCCTAAGCCTAAGCCTGTCACGTGCCGACGGATTTCGTCAAACGTCACATGATTCACATCACAATTTTTCATTATGTTTTTCGTTATGTTTTGTGTTACAGTAATTTACATCAATTTTGCGTTTCGTTTTTATACTTTTTACATGCAATTTATGTGTGTACTTTTTATGTTTATTTCTGTTGCTTTTGCGCACTTTTATTTCTGTTTGGATTTATTATTTTCAATCGCACACGCAGACTACGGTATATGCCCGCTAGTCAAGAATTTCCGTTAGAGATAAGCTCTCCAAGCTCATCGCTGTAATTGGAGCACAACGTGCACCTCTTATCAGTAAAAACTAGCGACGTTTCACAACGTGAAACGACTAGTTGAAATTCTCACTAGTGACGTTCCTATGTTAAGCATGGAGAGTGAAAACTCGCCCCAATGCTTAATGTTGTGAACTAGAAAATTTCTATGTGATCATAGGCATCTTCTGCAACGATTTCCGCTGCAGAAATTAGCTTGGGGGAGTGTTAACTCCGCCCAAGGCATACTGTAGTTTATGGAGCCCTTTAAAAGGACATGTTTTGTCTTTTTGTCACTCATTATTGGGCCTAACTGGTTTTTCCTCGTTTTAGCCTTACGTCGCGTTCGCCATCTTCAATTTTATTATATTTTATTGTTGTCAACTGCATTGTCCCCACACGTCGAATAAATTAGCATATTCGTTCCCCGCCCTACACATACACACATCGCCTACAGTAACCCGACCGTAGGAACCCGTCCCCGTCGCCGTCTATTGTAGAGCCCTGTGGCCCCTCACCGAGGAAATGTCCATTATCGCCGCTTGCCGTTTAGCAGCCGCCGAACCCCTACGCCAAATCGCTCGAAGTTCGTTCCAACATCGCCGTCCGTAGGACCCCGTGTTCGACCCCGAACCCGTCGCCCAGTGCCGAGTAATTTGAGAAGAGGTGTCGTAAGTCTTCTCAGGGGTTATTGTTGTTGAGGGTATATTTGTGGGAGTCTCCCCTAAGCTAGTTTTCCCTCGGAAGTACCCTCAGTTAAGAGAGCCCTCAGACCCTTAAGGTCAGGGCCAAAAAGGGGATTTAGGTTAACAATCGGGTCCCCTACAGTAAGCCATTCTTCGAATGGCACCGTCCCCATTCCGGTGGATGAGGACTAGGGATTGACACCCCCGACCCGGCCGCGTTGTCCATTATTCTACAGCATTAACCCTAGGACAAGGCCGAGGTACACCATAGGTTTACCTGTGGTAGTGCCAGCTGGGTTGGGTTCCCGAAGTAGATAAATCATAACAGAGCCACCCAACGGGGTCACAGCATGCCACTTCCAGTGACATGGCCATATTACCTATGGGATATGGTATGGGTTTCCCATTAATGTGACTGATCACCACTTTGTTTAATGTGACATGGCTCCCAATTTCTACTTAATGTGACATGGCGAGGCTGGAAAATCGACCTTTAAGTCTGACTCCACAGTCCTTGGGAACGAACCTTTTACCCTTTTGAGTGAGATACCTCTTTCAATTAGGTAAATTTTGGATTTGAGAAGGGGAAACCTCCATCAGATCACGAGAATCGCCACTTGAGTGGGGAAACCTCTCTCAGGTCTGCTGATTCGCATTCAAAGTGGGATACTGACCCTTAGGATGAAATTTTTGCCCTCATATAAGTGGATATGCCCGTAAGAAGGTAGACTACCCCTTAGGTCAGAATAGGCCCTTATATTCGAGTTTAACGCCAACTCAGATAGCACCGCATTTGAGTAAAGTTTAATTACTGTGGGTCGGGATTTGCCCCACGTGTGATTAAATTAATGATTCTTGCACGTAATTAACACCTTATGAGTATAGTAACACCCGTAAGATTTGGTTAATCCCCTGGTATCGATTTTTACCCTGATCTAATCCCCAAGAGTCATCAAATTCCCAGAGTTGAGTAAATGGAGTATTCTGCCTCAAATATCCTCTGAGCTTTCATTTTTCTTTTTCCCTCCATTTCTTTCATCAATTTGGGCCCCCATCCACTGCGTGTGATCTGATAGGTTACTGTAGCGCCGTAGGCATTTTGGTTACAGTATGACTGCGATTAGCACGTACTCTAACTACAGTATACCTGGGTATGGGTACTTGAGTATCACAGCCCATGAGGTTTTCACAGCCCCTGAGGGTTTCGGGATCTCCGATCACGAGGTACAGTACACCTTCCACTCTTGATTCTGGACGTCAAGTGTGGTCGTGATTTGTTATCTGTGTCTGGCATGTATGTCAACACACTTTTTCAACATTTTTCTTATCTTCACTGAGCACTAGCCAAGTTGCTCATTTTTCCGGCCAAACAAGCCAAATTTTACTGTTGACATATATAACACCGTACTTAGCAGATCACATCGCTTATCTCTAGGGCCTCAAATTTTATTTTTATTTACTCTACTTTTTATTTTCTCGGTCTTCTATGCGTAGCGTGTGACCAAATTATAATAATTTTTCACCCAATTAATTTTCTTATCTCCAAAATCAACTGAAATAAAAACTTATACCCCATTTTTTTTCTTTCCCCTTTCTAAACAAACAAATTAAAATTTATCCTTTTTCCTACCAAAAAAAAAACAAACAAACCCAACATTTCTTTTCCACGTCTATTCCAATTTTCCAAAAACAAAACTTTTTCTTTATCGGTCACACATACATCATAGTTGGCAACCATTCAGTAGGCCATTCTTATCATTTTTTCCACTACTGTCCGGTATTCTCTTCTCTTTTTCTCTCTTCTCATCTTTCGGTGGTTGCAAGTGGTGAGGATCTTACCGATCGGGACCACTGACGTCAGCAACAACTACTTATTGGGTTGTTGTTATGAGGTGTTGTGTCTTGTGCGACCCCACCTCTGACGTCCGCAACTACCTCACATGCTGCTGTTGCACTGAGGCTTGACTAGCGGGGTCATGCTTCTGACATCAGCAATGGCCGCATAGCATGTGGCCATTAAGGGGTTGATGGTTCTCCGTGTCCTCCCCTGCGTCTGCAACAGCTGCATCCCTTGCTGTTGCTTTAAGGGGTGGGTGGCCCTCCAGCTCTACCTCTGACGTCAGCAATGGCAACGTAACAGGTTGTTATTGCAGGATGGTGACCGTATGGCACTGTCTTTGTGACATCTGCAACAGCAGAGGCTCAGGTTGTTGCGCTAGGATTGGTCGGTTATTCTGACTTCAGTCCTTGACGTCAGCAACAACAATGCATTGTATTGTTGTTCGGAGATGTGAGGCCTTACAAACCGCACATCTGGCGTCTGCAACAACTGCATCTCATATCATTGTCGTAGGATAACTGAGACTCAGCTATTACCTTTTGACGTCAGCAATGGCGATGCTCCGTATTGTCGTAGCAAGGTTGCTGGCCTAGGGCCCTATCTACTGATGTCCACAATGATAAATCTCTATTTCAGTATGGGAATTAAGACTTTACAGTCTTAGTCTGGCCTCAGCAACGGCGATGCCCCGTATTGCCGTAAGGAGTTTGTAGCCGTATGCTCTTACTTTTTGGCGTACATACTGCAATATGAGATTTTGGCACTTACATCCCAGTCACCTGAGGTCAGCACCGAGTGTGTGGTGGTGTATATCACATCTTTTGACGTCAGCACCGCGTCACTGTGGGTTTCCAAGATGCCATTTGAGTCCTAGGTGATGATTGTAATATTACTTTCTCACCTACGGCTCTTGTTTTAGGGTTGTGTCTGCGTGTTACTGGTGCCTGGGAAACATCAGTAGACATGCTCATGCAACCTGAGATGCACTCGGTCCGTGATACTGATCAAGTTGTCCGCAAGGGTAGTGGCACTGATGGATCAGCACGTGACTACTCTTCTAAGCTTTAACTGTAGGTTCGAACGGGTTTACACTCGGCCTCAGCTGGGTTGGTTGTTCAACATACGCAACCATTGGGCATTTGCAGTCAGTACTGCCTGTGTCTAACAACTGCAAGGGTTGACAACCTTCTTGTAAATTTCTTATCTAAATTCTCGCATTTCTTTCTCATCTATGATCTTCTTTAGTGTCCCCACCAGAATAATTTCTCAGGAGTTACGGCACAGCCACTGGTTGGGCCTAAAGTGTAAAAGACCCTCCTGTAATCATTTCTTTACACTCAAACGCCTTCGTTAGGTGGCCTAATAATGTCCACACTAGAGTCGCCCTTAATCCTGAGTTCGCCTCCCTTGGTTTGTCCCTTAGCATAATATAACCGCTAGTCCGCCTAAGCGAAGGTGTTCGAGTCCGCCTAAACACAATACAACTAAGTCCGCCTTAGCCCCTCACTTTACACTCATTTATTCGAGACAGACTGTACCCCTGATCTCAAGATGCATTGAGCCTAGCCTCGATTCATAGGAGGAAGCCGGCATTTCCCCACCTCCACCACTGGCACAGCTGGGCCAAGGACCCCCATGCCCTTTTACTGACTGAGTGTGTCAGAATAGCACCCTAGTACCTGGTGCTCTTATACATCAACTGGCGACCTGCGATCCTCACTTCATCTCAGTGAACGGAAACCCGGCCCCCAGCTGTATATAATACTCCTGGAGAGTTCGCGTTCTGTTCAAAACGCGCATTCCCGTTTTTGGGCATGGTTGTAACATACACGCGAATGACATCCTCCCGGGATCCTCCTGTCTAGTCATCACACTCTTCAGAGTTCGCAATTGCTCCTAGTGAGTGAGGCCGATTGCGTAATAGTGTGATTCCCTTTGCGTAGTCTGGTTTGTAAACTAATTTTGTCCCTATCTATTAGCACCCACTAAGTTTACTTTAAGTTGTCCCCCTTTACTTATTAATTCTTAAGCTACTCCATGCGCTACTCCTGGTGAGTAGGACTTTGTCGGTTACGAGCCCTCCCATATCCCAAAGTTTGTAAACTAGTACAACGGACTTGACCTCCAGATAAAATTCCCTTTTGAGCGGGTTTATCCGTACGCCCTCACGCCGGTTCCTTAATTTTATGGTTGGAGTTCCACCACTTTTCTTTCAAATGTATTATACTTGTGGTTCAAATAACCGGGTCTAGCCCCATTCATCTCTAAAGTTTGGGTATACTTCTCCCTCTCTTTACACTCGGGTTATCCCCTCTTTAACTACATAGGTGACCAGATAAATTCCCTTCTGAGTCAACCTATCTTCTCCTTTTGGCTGTTCTGAGAGCTAAAACCTTGTTCTTTTCTGGCCCCATCGTTGAGTAGTCGCTAGTTATTGTAAAGAACAAGAGTTAAAGTCTCATAAATGCCGTCGCGCAAACGATCTGGTAATTCCCGCGCTTCCTCACCACGCGACTACAAAAGTAACTCTTACTTCACTTCGCCTTAGTACTAAGCTTAAGCAGACAAGTGAGCCCCTCTCTATTCAGTTTGATCGAATAACTTCACAGGCACAATCATCAGTCTTAGATACCTTACAGGAAGACAAATTCTCATCTTTGAAGTCAGAAATTGATTTACCTTCACAGATTGAGAATAAGGTCCAAGCTGCATTTGAGAATGCCCTCGGACCACTCAACCAAAAGCTGGAGGCTATGAATGGCAGAAGGCACCCACCTGTGTCCAGCTTCATGGCCCCTCCCGCCTTTTCAGGTGCTTTTGGTGAGTCCATAACGGATTTTATATCTCACTTGACCCACTTCTTTACACTTCAAGGGGTAACAGAAGTGGATCATGCATACAAAATCGCATTTTTGGAGTCTTGCCTCACGGGTCCTGCTCTGGCATCCTACCGGGACTTTAGCAGTGGTACTCCGCAGCCTACCTGCTACGAAGAGTTTACAGCTTTTCTACGGAAAGACTTTCCAGTAGGGCATGACTCAGATCTGCATCAGCAGTTGATCCAAGATCGTCTGCAGAAGCCAACTGAGTCTGCGATAGTCTACCTTGAGCACCTTAAGAGACTGTCCAGGGTGGCTTGTCCGGATCTCGCGACTGACGTCAGGGATTTGGCTTGACTTCCTCGGGAAGTTCAATAACATTATGTTCGGCTACCAACATAAAGTCTGTCGATTGAATGCGGTAGAACTGCCACTTCTTTTGACAGCAGCTGAGATTGATCAGGTCGAACCCTGGTGGGAGAACACACATTCACTGTCAAGGGCCTCCCACAGGTCCGGGTCTCGATCAAGATCAAGGACTTCGTCCCTTTCTCGGCCACCCTCGGGAGCTTCCTCTATTGCCTCATCCCATGGGTCAACCAGAGGAAGTAGAACCTCTTCTAGATGGGCTAGTGGTCATTCCATGGCCAGGTCAGGATCAAACTGTCCTCGACCCCCGCCTGGAAATTCTCCAGTTACACTAGAGAAAGGCTGTTTTCGCGAACCTAGTGATTCTGATGCACCTGCATCCCCTGTACTAGAGGTGCCACCACTCTCTAATGCTGAGGTCGAATCACTAGGAGCTACTCAGAGCTCAAGAGAAAGGTCAGACCATGTACTTACTGTTCAGGTTCACCCCACTCCTAAAGCCAATCCGGAAACATCGGTTGGTTATGCTCTGGTAGGATTACTCAGGCGCACTGGCTTGCCCATCCCAAAGCGAACCGATGCGCCAGAGTCGAGCTTTGATGATTCTGTACCTGACCCAGGTCATGTGGTCTCAGCTTTCTATCCCACTGAAATGAGGACCCCTCATATCAAGGTTCTACTGAACAATTGGATAGAGGCCAAGGCTCTAATTGATACTGGAGCTGTTTTCTCGCTCCTGGATCACAGGTTGGCGGTCCAGTTACCCAACTTGGTACTCACAGAGACTAAGGCCCGCCCCATAGCAGCCAATGGGTCTCCGATTCTACTTCTAGGCTCTGCCTATGTCACGGTGACAGTGGCTGATGTCTCTGAATGGATTCAAGTCCAAGTTCAAGAGAATTGTTCGGCTGAACTAGTCTTGGGGACGAACTTCCTCGGACGCTTCAATTGTGTCAGCTTGAACTGGGAGAAACCCTTTGTTCAGTTCAAGGAACTTCGGGTTCCGGGTGAAGGCCTCATCCACAATCCTCCTTCTGCTCGTGGGGCACTACCCTTGCAGGAGTTGATTGTCCTTGAGCCTCGCTCGCTGACTCAATTCACTGCACCTGTACCTTCAATGTACGCAACTGTGCCAGAAGTAGCTTTCTTTCCTAAGCCTCTTTTGGGACAACAACCCAATGTCTACTTTGCTGGTACTGTGAGTACTGTGACCAATGGTCGCATACCCCTACAGGTAGTTAACTCGAGTACACACTCAGTGGTTCTCTACCCGCACACAACCATCGGTCATGTGCAGATGCATACTGATTCCTCACAGGGATCGGCGGTCAAGTCCGATACCATTCTTGACCGTAAGTGGGTTGAAGCCAATGCTGTCATATCTTCAGATATCTCCTCACAGGATAAAACAGCGTTGCTCGATCTGCTGGTCGCATTTACTGACCTCTACGCTATTGATGAAAAGGACACAGGTTCCACTGACCTCGTGCACCACGAGATCAGCACGGGTGACGCTCGCCCAGTCCGCTGTTTCCCTTACCGCACCGCGCCCAAGGAAAAGGATCTCATCATACAAGAGGTCAAGGCGCTCCAGGAAAAAGGTATTATTCGGCCTAGCACTTCTCCCTGGGCTACTAACACAGTTCTGGTCCGCAAGAAAAATGGGTCACACCGGATGTGTGTTGATTTTCGTGGTCTTAACGAGGTTATGAAAAAGGATGTTTATCCTCTCCCACAGATTGATGATATCCTGGACACACTCAAGGGTATGAAATACTTTACTACCCTTGACCAGGCTAATGCCTACTGGTCTATACCTATTGCCGAGGCAGACAAAGAGAAAATGCCGTTTAATACGCCTATTGGACTTTACGAGTTCAACTATCTGCCTTTTGGTCTCTGCAATGCCCCTGGGACGTTTCAACGCCTCATGGATCTGCTTCTTACAGGATTGCAGTGGCGCACTGCACTGACCTATCTCGATGACATCTTGGTGTTCCGGAACTCTCACACCCAGATGCTTGAGCGCCTGACGGATGTGTTTACGCGTCTCCGTCAGGGTGGAATGAAGCTCAGACTGAGCAAGTGCAAGTTTTCGCACTCTGAGGTAGAATATCTCGGGTACCGCATCACACAGAAAGGTCTCAAACCGGATAAAGTCAAATTCGCTGCCGTCCAGGATCTACCCATTCCACAGAATGCTAAAGACATCAAGTCTTTTCTTAGTCTTGTGTCTTATTATAGGCATTTCATCCCTGGTTGCGCTCGGCTCAGCGAGCCGCTGACCAAGCTCTTACGGAAGGAAGTTACCTTCCAGTGGTCAAAACCTCAGCAAGCGGCGTTCGACGAACTCCGAAGGCTGTTGTTGAACCCTCCTGTCCTGCGCCATCCGGACTTTACGAAATCCTTTATACTTCAAACTGATGCAAGTATTTCGGGGATAGGAGCAGTTCTAAGCCAGTTGGACGAAAATGGATACGACCATCCTGTTGGGTACGCCAGTAGAGAGTTAACGGCAGCTGAGAAGAACTACACTATTACGGAGTTAGAGACTCTCGCTGTTGTCCATTTGGTCAAGCACTTTTGGCCTTACCTCTTTTAACATGAGGTGGTCATTCAGACCGATCACACTGCTGTTAAGGCTGTGTTGGAAAAACCCAACCCTTCATCCCTGATAGCTCAGTGGGGCCTCGCGTTAGCTGAATTCAAACTGACTATTCGGCCGCGAAAAGGTCGGTCTAATGGTAATGCTGACGGGTTATCACGCCTTCCTGATCCTAATTCCCTTGCCGGGGAGAGTATTTAGGATATGCCCCTATACAGACCCGAGGGAGAAGTTATGATGATCTCCGATGGTGGGCAGCGCCTGGCGAACTCATCCCAAAGGACCACTAATGGTGCGCAGCACCTGGCCAGGACTGAGTCTTATGCAGAGATATCACAGGATGCGCAGCACCATGACCTTCTCGCAACTCAATTTGAGGATCCGGAATTAGCCTCCATTCTTAGGTCACTAAAACCCTACGGTGATCAGAATGATGTGAATGGCTACCACCTGTTGGATAACATCCTTCAGAAGTGGACAGGCGAGTCCAACAAGATTGTTGTCCCTCGTTCAATGGTTACTACCATTATTGAAGCTCATCATAACGACATTCTTGCTGGACACTTTGGTGCAAAACGTACCACGAGGCTTATAGCCCGCAGGTACCACTGGCCTTCCCTCAGTGCGGACGTCAAGTCCTTTTGTCAGCAGTGTGATCTTTGCCAACGGAATAAACCTGCGAGACAAAAGACCCCTGCAACTCTGAAACCAATTTCAATTACGGGGCCGTTTCATTGAGTCGGTGTCGACTGTATGGGACCAATGACCACTAGTGAAAATGGAAACCGATTTATTGTAGTCTTTATAGACTACTTTACTAAATGGGTCGAAGCTTTCGCTACTCCGGACATTACTGCGCAAACCATAGCTCGACTTTTCGTTACTCAAATTGTCTGCAGACATGGGGCACCGCAGATTCTTCAGTCTGATTGTGGTACTGATTTCACGTCCAAACTGATGACTGAAATCACTGCCATTTGTTCAACTAAGAAAATCCACTCCACTGCTTATCATCCCATCACAAACGGCGAAGTGGAAAGAGCTAACCAAATGCTAGCCACACGGTTACGTATGTATGTCCATCAAGGTCATACTGATTGGGATGAACACCTGCCATATTCTGTGTTCGCTGTCAACATTAGCATGAATGAGTCCACAGGGTATTCACCCTTTGAGCTCATGTATGGTCGTACTCCCATGCTACCTTTTGATGCAGCACTCTCATTCAACCCTGGGGCTCATATCATAGACGTTTCTACTTATGATATGGAGGTCAAACAGCATTTTACAAATGCCTTGACGTTGATCCAGGACAGAATTGAGAGATCACAGGCGGCTTATGCTCGGTCCTACGACCGCATGGCACGAGATGTCTCATACAAAGCTGGGGATCAAGTGCTCAAACTGCGCACTACTGGAAAACGTGGTTTAACGCCCAAATTATTACCCAATTATGATGGACCCTACTTTGTCACGAATGTGGCCTATCCTAATGTCACCATTTGACTTGAGACTGATCAAGAGGATACTGTGCATGTCAATCAGCTTAGACGCTACGTGTCACCTGCTCAGCCTACAGAAGAAGAGGAGATACCTTCCACTTCCCCGGTCATCGGGACAGCACCTTTGTTGATCCCATCAACAAACAGAGATTTTACACAAGATCTCATTGACCCACATCTTGATGCAGAGGTCGGCGACCTGTAATCAGGTAGCTATTCTCTTCTTTACTTACGGACTGGGTCGTCCTTTTTTGAAGGACCGCCGTGCCCCTCACAGGATACCCACTCCTATTCCATGCTGGAATAGCAGTGTAAAGAAGAGAATGAGCAGCAATCAATGCATCTAAACTAGGGTATTGCCTCACATCACAGGCGCATCCATGCGATAGCCTATATCTCGCCTCCAAAATTTTTCTTTTAGTCTCATTTCAGATTTCACAAATCAACCAACAATTGGCAACTTCACCCAAGGGATCAAATGACGTCAGCAACTTCACGCATCTCCAACCAATGTCAGCAACTCCACGCAACATTGACACAATTCCACAAACCAGAACACACCGAAAAAACCACTGAACCATCGACCGCTTGCCGCCACCATCACCTGAACGTTTGACCCTCGCAGACGCACACAAGGACGAGGACGCCCTTTTTCGAAGGACTGCCATGTCACGTGCCGACGGATTTCGTCAAACGTCACGTGATTCACATCACAATTTTTCATTATGTTTTTCGTTATGTTTTGTGTTACAGTAATTTACATCAATTTTGTGTTTCGTTTTTAGACTTTTTACATGCAATTTATGTGTGTACTTTTTATGTTTATTTCTGTTGCTTTTGCGCACTTTTATTTCTGTTTCGATTTATTATTTTCAATCGCACACGCAGACTACGGTATATGCCCGCTAGTCAAGAATTTCGGTTTGAGATAAGCTCTCCGAGCTCATCGCTGTAATTGGAGCACAACGTGCACCTCTTATCAGTAAAAACTAGCGACGTTTCACAACGTGAAACGACTAGTTGAAATTCTCACTAGTGACGTTCCTATGTTAAGCATGGAGAGTGAAAACTCGCCCCAATGCTTAACGTTGTGAACTGGAAAATGTCTATGTGATCATAGGCATCTTCTGCAACGATTTCCGCTGCAGAAGTTAGCTTGGGGGAGTGTTAACTCCGCCCAAGGCATACTGTAGTTTATGGAGCCCTTTAAAAGGGCATGTTTTGTCTTTTTGTCACTCATTATTGGGCCTAACTGGTTTTTCGTCATTTTAGCCTTACGTCGCATTCGCCGTCTTCAATTTTATTATATTTTATTGTTGTCAACTGCGTTGTCCCCACACGTCGAATAAATTAGCATATTCGTTCCCCGACCTACACATACACACATCGCCTACAGTAACCCAACCGTAGGAACCCGTCCCCGTCGCCGTCTATTGTAGAGCCCCGTGGCCCCTCGCCGAGGAAACGTCCGTTATCGCCGCCTGCCGTTTAGCAGCCGCCGAACCCCTACGCCAAATCGCTCGAAGTTCGTTCCCACATCGCTGTCCGTAGGACCCCGTGTTCGACCCCGAACCCGTCACCCAGCACCGAGTAATTTGAGAAGAGGTGTCATAAGTCTTCTCAGGGGTTATTGTTGTTGAGGGTATATTTGTGGGAGTCTCCCCTAAGCTAGTTTTCCCTCAGAAGTACCCTCAGTTAAGAGAGCCCTCAGACCCTTAAGGTCAGGGCCAAAAAGGGGATTTATTTTAACAATCGGGTCCCCTACAGTAAGCCATTCTTCGAATGGCACCGTCCCCATTCCAGTGGATGAGGACTAGGGATTGACACCCCCGACCCAGCCGCGTTGTCCATTATTCTACAGCATTAACCCTAGGACAAGGCCGAGGTACACCATAGGTTTACCTGTGGTAGTGCCAGCTGGTTGGGTTCCCGAAGTAGATAAATCATAACGGAGCCACCCAACGGGGTCACAGCATGCCACTTCCAGTGACATAGCCATATTACCTATGGGATATGGTATGGGTTCCCCATTAATGTGACTAATCACCACTTCGTTTAATGTGACATGGCTCCCAATTTCTACTTAATGTGACAAGCCTAAGCCTAAGCACACAATTTAGCAATATCATCAAAATTAAGTTACATATCTAAAAAAATAAAACATATTGAAACAATAGTTTCCGCGCAAAATGATTGGTTTTTTTGGAATCAGCGACTTTTAAAATGCCAAAAAAAGTTATTTTAACCCAAAAATAAAAAATTCCGGTAAAGTAGAAAATACCCAAATCGAGATTCAGACCAGTGATCCTCCAAATGACCAGTGGTCAACCGCGTGACCAGTGGTCACTCAAGTCAACGAATATCTTTTTTGATGGAGAATTAGCCCATCAACTGGCAATTTGAATGTTATCTAATTTTCACTCGAGATTAATGCTCGCCTGGTCTGGTCACTCAGATGACCCCTGGGCACCAATCTTGAGTGAAAATTAGAATACATTGAAATTGTCAGTTAATGGGCTATATCTCCATCAAAAAATATGTTTGTTGACTTGAGTGACCACTGGTCACTCGGAGGATCACTGGTCTGAATCTCGATAAGACAGCACATTATTCATTATTCTTCAAAATTATTTCATTATTCTTCAAAATATAACACGAGCATCGTACTCGTAAAGTTAGCATTTAGGTCACTCGAGTCAAAGGTTGACTAAATTTTGTTCATCGCGTCCGGAACCGCGATGAGTAACCAAATAGCTGCTTTGAATTTCGCGCACAAACAATGTGATGCACAAGTATGTGCGTTCATTGCATAACTTAAAAATGCTACCTCGTTTACTGTAGGTACCTTCCGCGTTGCTAACGCTGTAGGGTAGGTGTGTGAGCCAGTGTTTTTTTTTGTGCCAAAACATGGTTTTTGGCACAAAAAAATTTGGAATGGCACAAAAAATTTTGAGCGTTTGTGCCAATTGGCACAAAGCTTTTGGCTGGTCAGACGTTAAACTTCCTTGATTTTTAGACGTTTTAGAGGCTGAAAATACAAAAATTTGCGGCGCTTCACGCGCGCCGAGTCAATGAACATAATATTTCCTATTCCTATTTTTGGCCCGCCCGAATGCGAACGATTTCTCTCCGAACAGTGTATTAGTATCGTTGCAGCACATTTTATAGGCTGTCAATGACTGATGAATGAGAAAAAATTCTGAATATTTTCTGTTAATTCAGTCAAATTCGGGTTCAAAACTGGAATTCTTACTTTTTGTGTTTGATTGATTCGATTCGAATAGAAAAATCGATATCGTTGGTAATGGTACAATATTTCGGCCGAAAATTTACACAATTTTTAACTTTATTTTCCCTAGTCTTTACAGTGTTGCTAAATGCATATCGATAATTCGGTATTACTGCGTCTGGTTCACACCCACCCTATAGCGTTAGCAACACAAAAGGTACCTACAGTAAACGTAGTAGCATATTGACGTCATACGATAAACGCAAGTACTTGTTAATCGCGTTGTTTGCGCGCGAAATTCAAAGCAGCTATTTGGTTATGCATCGCGGTTTCCGACGCAATGACCAAAATTTAGTCGACCTTTGACCCGAGTGACCTGAATGCTAACTTTACGAGTATAATGCTTGTGTTATATTCTGAAGAATAATGAACAGGCGAATTATATGTTGTCCAGTGTTAAATCGAGATTCAGACCAGTGGTCAACCGAGTGACCAGTGGTCACTCAAGTCAACGAACATATTTTTTGATGGAGAATTAGCCCATTAACTGGCAATTTGAATGTTATCTAATTTTCACTCAAGATTGGTGCCCAGGGGTCATCCGAGTGACCAGATCAGCTGAGTGACTAGCGATCAATCAACTCAGCAAACCTTTTCTTTGGCGGAGAAAACTCTCATTTTGTGGCTAGTGATCATCCAAGTGACCAACCAAATCAAAAGACGCGTTTTCTGATGAGTAGTACTAAAAATACACAGCGTAAGTTTGGATAAAATTGAAATGTGGGTCATCCGAGTGACCAGACCACTGGTCACTCGGTTGACCACTAGTCATTCGGAGGACCATTGGTCTGAATCTCGATTTAACACAGCACAACATATAATTACTTTGTTCATTATTCTTCAGAATATTACACAGGCATTATACTCTTAAAGTTAGCATTTAGGTCACTCGGGTCAAAGGTTGACTAAATTTTAGTCATCGCGTCCGAAACCGCGTTGCATAACCAAATAGCTGCTTTGAATTTCGCGCGCAAACAACGCGATTCCCAAGTATTTGCATTTATTGTATGACGTGAACATGCTACAACGTTTACTGTAGGTACCTTTTGCGTTGCTAACGCTATAGGGTGGGTGTGAACCAGACGCAGTAATACCGATAATTCATATTCGTCGTAAGTCAAAGTGAATCAATTTCAACTTCCCGTCAATTTCAATTCCTGTCCAATTTTGTCAGCATTCCATTTCTTTTAGAGTTGTGAAGTATTTTCTAGCACAGTTTTTTCTTATCTAACTGAAATGGTTTAGCTGAAAAATAGGTTGAGGAGCACGATTTTTCTGAAAAATTAATGCGTTTTAAACGTTAACTTTCCATCAAACTTTGGCATAAAACTTTTCCGCACTTTTTCAGTATGTTTCTAGTAGAAAAAATTTTTTTGTGCCATTGGCCCAAATTTTTTTGGCCGTTCGTGCCAATTGGCACAAATGTCCGTGCACAATAAAAAACGCAAGAAACGTTAATATTTTAAGAAATAGATAAATCATGCAGCAATAGGGTGCAAAGGTCACATGAAAAGTAACAACTTACATGCCCCCCCCCCCAATTCGATTATCAAAGTTTAGAAGTTTAGTTTTTTCTTTGAAAGTGTGCAAACTGGGAGAATTAACCATATCAAAAGATGAAGAGTTCCAGACAGTTAATATAACGGTTAAAAAAATCAAATTGGCAAGCAGTAGTATAAACTCACTTTATTGTCAATCTTAGATCATGATTACGACGTGTATTGTTGTTGTTTATACAGAAAAGTAATCAGGATTTAGAATTGTTTTTTTTAATATGTTGTACATGGTACAGAGGGCAGATTCTAATCTACGAATATCAAGCTTGCCTAGACCTAGCTTTTGAAGTCTATCTTCATAGGACAAACCAGATTTATGACCATCAGAAGAGGGCTAACACTTCGTCCCAAATGCTTGGAGTCGGCGGCTTTTTTTGTGCCAAAACATGGTTTTTGGCACAAAAAAATTTGGAATGGCACAAAAAAATTTGAGCGTTTGTGCCAATTGGCACAAATTTTTTGGCTGGTCAAACATTAAATTTCCTTGATTTTTAGACGTTTTAGGGGCTGAAAATGCAAAAATTTTTCGGCGCTTCGCGCCCAGGGTTGGCAAGACCTGGGTTTTTGGGTTTTTGGGTTTTTCTGGGTTTTTCTGGGTGCATTTTTTTGACAAAATTTGGGTTTTTGGGTTTTTGGGTTTTTCTTAATTCTTTTAAAATGAGGATTTCATCGTTAATTTGAGGATTTCATCGTTAAATTCCCTGTGGCAAATCCAGAATGAGATTGAGGATTTCATCGTTAATTTCCCTGTGGCAAATCCAGAACTAGCTGACCAAAAAAGTGCTGTGTATCAAGAATTGACGCAATGCATGATTGAGGCAAAATTACAAAAACAAAATAACTCATTTCTCTGCCAGACCAGATGCTCGTCAAAAAGAAAAAGTCTGTCCTTGAGTATTGGCTCACAGATGGAGCTGACTGGCCGCTGGTGCAACGAATCGCTCTGAAGGTACACATAGATAACATGTTATTTGTTTCAATGTATTACATGTACAAAAAATTAATTGAGGTTTTTTCGCTCGTTGTCTCTACCGCATCTTCGGAAAGAAACTTCTCTACCTTTGGCTATGGCTTCATACATTCCAAGCTGTGAAATCAATTGTCGACGGAAACAGTGCGCAAACTGGTATTCGTTAAGACAAACTTTGGGCTGCTAGAAAGTTCCCGTGACTGTGAATCTGATGAAGTGAGCGAAGCCGAAGCGTGAAATTTGATTTCCGTAATTTTCAATTTTTTAAAGTGACATTTCAATTTTTAGTGTTTAGATCATGCAATAAAAAATTCAATAAACAGCCAATCGTTTTAATGAGCCAAATCGATAAAATCGTTGTGCAATGTGCAGTCGCGTGACTCGTGTAAATATGTTACAACCAAATGTATAGTCAGTCTTGAACACTGTTCAGCAATTTAATACACTTTATACGTTAAAAATAACATTCTCATATATATTTTAAGTAAAATGATCATTCATTAGTACAAAACTGGAACAAAAACCCTAGAAAAACCCACCAAAAACCCACCAAAAACCCAGAAAAACCCACCCAAAAACCCAAAAACCCAAAATTGAAGATTTCAAAAACTGGGTTTTTGCCAACCCTGTTCGCGCCGAATCAATGAATATAATATTTCCTATTCGTATATTAGACCCGAACGCGATCGATTTCTCTTTGAACAGTGTATCAGTATCGTTGCAGCAAACTTTATAAGGCTGTCAAGATTGATGAGTAAAAAGAAATTCTGAATATTCTCTCTTCATTCAGTCAGATTCGGATTTAAAACTGAAATTGTTACTTTTTTCGTTTGGTTGATTCAAATCGAAAAATCGATATCGTAGATAATGGCCCCATGTTTCGATCAAAAATTAACACGATTTTCGACTTTATTTTCTCTAGTCTTTACATGGTTGTTAAATATACATAACATAGATATTCGTTCGTAGTCAAAAATTGGATCAATTTGAACTTCCTGAACAATTCTAGAGCTATTTAAATTGTCTCAGCATTTCATTTCTTTTTGGGATTTCGGATTTTTGGGAATATTTTGTTCCACAGTTTTTTCTGTTTTCACTGACATGGTTAGCTAAAAAATAGGTTGGGAACGATTTTTACAAAAAATTAATGCGTTAAACAATAACTTTTTATCAAACTTTTGGCCTAAAACTTTTCCGCATTTTTCAGTATGTCTTTAGTTAAAAAAAAATTTTCGTACCATTGGCACAAATTTTTTTGGCCTCTTGTGCCAATTGGCACAAATTTCTGCCCACAAAAAAAAACGCTGGGTGTGAACCAGACGCAGTAATACCAATCATTTCCCCCCTCCACCCCCCCCCCCCAGTTTGGGAAAAATTAAAAAAATTTGCCGAAAAGTGTATGTTTTTTGGCCTTTTTTGGGAAAAATTTCGACTTTTTTCTACCCCCCCCCCCAACTGGTCGGAGGTCTTACAGGTATGCATCAATGAACTTCCTGAACAATTATAGACTTTTTAGAATTTTGTCAGTATATTCCATTTCTTTTACAGTCGTCGTGAACCATTTTCTTGCACAGTTTTTTCTTATCTGACTGACATGGTTTAGCTGAAAAATAGGTTGAGCACAATTTTCACAAAAAATTAATGCGTTTTAAACGTTAACCTTTTATCGAACTTTTGGCATAAAACTTTTCCGCAGTTTTCAGTATGTTTCTAGTAGAAAAAATTTTTTTGTGCCATTGGGCCTCTTGTGCCAATTTGCACAAAAGTCCGTGCAATTCGACTACGAATATAAATTATCTCTATATATTTAACAACAATGTAAAGACTAGGGAAAATAAAGTCAAAAATTGTGTAAATTTTCGGTCGAAATATTGTACCATTACCAACTATATATCGATTTTTCTATTTTGAATCAATCAAACACAAAAAGTAAGAATTGCAGTTTTGAATCCAAATCTGACTGAGTTAACAGAGAATATTCAAAATTTATTCTCATTCATCAGTCATTGACAGCCTATAGAATTTTCTGTAACTATACTAATATACACTGTTCGAAGAGAAATTGTTCACTTTCGAGTCAAATATAGGAATAGGAAATATTATATTCATTGACTCGGCGCGAAGCGCCGAAAATTCTTTGCATTTTGCCAAAAGCCATGTCTTGGCACAAAAAAAAACACTGAATCAAACCTTCTGTCTGCGAAATAAAAGGTGAAAAGATTAA